>JARQOD010001257.1:0-103963 GCA_033576555.1 Oophaga sylvatica
CCCAACCCAACTTTAGCCGCAACCCTAACCCTAAGGGAAAAAGGAAATAAATACTTTTTTTTAATTTTTTTATTTTTCCCTAACAAGGGGGAAAAAGGGGGGGTTTTTTGATTTATTATTTATAGGGGTTTTTATGTTGGACTGTCACCTAAAAGACGCTTTTTATCAAAAAATATTTTTTGCATCACACATTTTGAAGCTATAATTTTGCATTTTTGGCCCACAAGTCATTTGGGTCTTTTTTTTTGGGGGACGGTGCGTTTTATTGGTACCATTTTTGAGCACTGACATTTTTTGTCGTTTTTTTTGGTTTTTTTGGGGGGTTAGAATGAACAAAAATCAGCAATTCAGAATTTTTTGGGGGAGCTTTAAAAAACCTTTTCCGCGGGGGGTAAAATTGAAAACCTTTTATTCTTTGGGTCTAAAACATTATGGCGAAACCCATAAACATTTTTTTTTTTTTTGGGGCTTTTTTTAAGAAAAAAATAATTTTTTTAATAAAAATTAATTTTTTGCATCGTTTTATTCGCGAGCTATAATTTTTTTTTTTTTTCGTTGATGATGCTGTAGGCCCGTTTTTTGCGGGACAAGATGACGTTTTCAGGGACCTTTTTTATTCATATCTGTCTTTTTGATCGCGTGTTATTCCACTTTTTGTTCAGCGTATGATGATAAAGATATTTTTTTTTTTTCTTTGTTTTTTTAAATTTTTTTTAAAGGGGGGTTACAAAAGGGGGTTTTCTATGGACAGTTTTTAGGGGGGCTTTTTCGGACGCGGTGATCCAAAAGTGATTTTTTGGGGTTTTTTTTTTTACAGAAAAAATAAATTTTTGGGGGGGAAATTTTTTTTTTTATGTTTTTTTTTAAAAATTTTTTTTTTTTTTAACTTTTTTTGGGCCCAGGTGAGACATCATTTATTTTAGAGATCGCTGTTGACAGGTGCACAGACCTAACCCGACGCTCGGCACGCTGCAGCTTTTCATGCCCTCTGAGGGGGACTGAGGGCCGCCCCCTCGGGCCCCCGGGGGCCCCCTCTTGGACCCGGGGGCCTGGGGGGGGGCGGACCCTCGGGAAAGCGCGACAATTACGCTGCTCTGAGGGTCTCAGGGGGGCGCAGCAGCCCCCACCCTGCCGATCCTCCCCTTGCCCCCAGTACACCGCTATCATGTTTGATCGCGGTGGCAGGGGGTTAAGTTCAGGGAGCGGTCCGTGACCATTCCTGACACATAGTCCGGGTGTCACGGATAAACCTGACACCCGCCGCGATCGGCTGCGCTCCCCCCGGGACGCGCCGATCGCTGGGCGACTACCCTCCAGGTCTCGGGGCCCTACCATGGACGGGATATACGTCTGTGGAAAAGGGGTTAATGTATTCTTTTTTAAATTTTTTTAAAAAATTTTGAACGACACCCCGCTTTTTTGGGGGGGCCAAAAAGGGGGGACAGCAAATTTTAGGGTGACTGCCCAAAGGGACGGGGCTATGACCCCCTAAAATAAGGAGGGTGCCCCTTTGGGGTCATAGCCCGCCCCCTTTTTTCAGATCACCCAAAAATTTTTTCTACCCCCCCTTTTAGGCCCCACAAAAAAGCTGGGGCGTTGTTTTTTTTTTAAAATTCCAAAAAGACATACAGTAAGGGGGGGTATCGATTTGTCAAAAATGAAATTTTTGGGGGAATTCAAACGACACCCCAGCATTGTTGTTGGGGCCAATTTAAAGGGCCAGCAAATTTTAGGGTGATCGCCCAAAAGGGCGAGCAGCCCCCCCAAAAAGGGAGGGGGCCCTTTGGGGGGGTTATAGCTCCGTCCCCTTTCCAGATCCCTAAAATTTCTCGCCCCTTATTAGGACCCCCCCAAAATGCTGGGGGGCAGTTCGAATTTTTAAAAAAAATTTGGAAAAATACATACATAAGTGTCGGGGTATCGATTTTGGCAAAAATGAATTTGGGGGAATTCAAACTGAACCCCCCATTGTTGTGGGGGGGCCCAACTAAGGGGGACAGTAAATTTTTGGTGACTACCAAAGGGGCAGAGCTATGACCCCCTAAATAAAATGGGTGCCAAATTTGGGGGGCATAGCTCCGCCCCCTTTTTGGCAATCACCCAAAAATTTTTGTCTCCTTAGTTAGGGCCCCAAACAATCTGGGGTTCATTTGAAAATTTCCCCCAAAAAATTTCATTTTTACAAAAAAGATCCCCGTCCCTTACTTATGTCATTTTTGGCAATTTTTTTTAAAAATTGAACTGACCCCCAGCAATGTTGTGGGGGGCCCCAAATAAGGGGACAGCAAATTTTTGGTATATGACCAAAGGGGGGGAGCTAGACCCCCAAAAAGGGATGTGCCCTATTTGGGGGCAAGCTCCCCCCCCTTGGGGCAGATCACTAAAAAATTTTCTGTCCCCCCTTTGTAGGATCCCCAAAAAAATGCGGGGTGTCTTCAATTTTTAAAAAAATTGCCAAAAAGACATAAGAAGGGCTGGGTATCATTTTCAAAAATAAAAAATTTTTGGGGGGAAATTAAAAATGCCCCCAGCATTGTTTGGGGGGGCCTAACAAAGGGGGACAGAAAAATTTTTGGTGTTTTTACAAAGGGGGTGAGCTATAACCCAAAATAGGGGGGGTCCCCTTTTTTGGGGGGCATAGTCTCCCCCTTTTTGGGCAATCACCCAAAATTTGCTGTGCCCCTTGGTAGCCCGGGGCCCCGTCAGCACCCCAACCCCGGGAAGTGCCGGCCCTGAGCAGGGGGGGGGGCCCACTCGCATCTGCACCCCGCCCCTTAGGGGAGGAGAGGGGTGTCACGCCCCCATGGGCCCCCCCCGCTTGCTCGGGGGCCCGGGGATCACGGGGACAATACTTACCCCCCCCGTCCTCCCGGGGGCCCCAGCCCCGGCTCCCGGGCCCGGGGGCTTCCCTCACACCGGCCGCTGAATGAGTCATCTTTCAGCGGCCGCTGGGCACAGGCGGGGACCCAACGGGGAAAACGTGTTGTGTGTGGGGGCCCTGTGTGAGTAGGCGGGCTTTGGTTGTGTATGTATGTATGTGTTGGTATGTGGTGTGTATGTAGTGAGAGAGTGTTTTTGGGCTGCTGTGTGTGATGATGGCAGGCATTGCTGATAATGGGGGATGTGATGATAAGGGGGGGCTTTTAATAAGGGCAGCATTTATGAGGGGAGAAATGATGAGGGCGGGATTGCTGATAATGGGGGCTTTTTTGATGAGGGGGGGAAAAATATGATAAGGCAGGCTTGAAAAATGGGCAGGCTTTTATGATGGTGAGAAGAAAGATGGGCAGGCATTGATATGAGGGGAGGAGATGAGGGCAAGGCATTGCTGATAATGGGAGGCATTGATATATGGGGAAAAAGAATGATGAAATGGGCAGCATTGATGAAATGGCGGCATTGATGATGGGGGAAGATGATGATGGGCAGGCATTGATGATGATGGGGAGAGATGATGATGGGCAGGCATTGCTGATAATGGGGGCATTGATGATGATGGGGAGAAGATGATGATATGGGCAGGCATTGATGATAATGGGCAGCATTGATGAATGGGGAGGAAGATGATGATGGCAGGCATTGCTGATAATGGGGAGGCATTGATGATGATGGGAGAAGATGATGATAATGGGCAGGCATTGATGATAATGGCAGGCATTGATGATGGGGAAAGAAGATGATGATGGAGGAGATGATGATGATGGGCAGGCATTGATGATAAGGGGAGGGCCATGATGATGATAAGGAGGCAATGAATGATGATGGGGAGACAATAATGATGATAATGGGGAGTCTTTCCACAGCGCCCTTTCCTGAGCCGTAACAGTGAGAACGCAGTACAGCGCAGAGGAGAGCTCCATATTTTGTATGGAGCATTATATGGGGACCAGTATCCTGTATGGAGCTTATATTGGGTCCAGTATTCTGTATGGAGCATTATTTTGGGTCCAGTATTCTGTATGGAGCATTATATGGGGGGTGACATCCTGCATGGGGTATTATATGGGTGATGAGGGGGAGACATGTGGTGCCCATATTGTATGGAGGACTGTACTGTCCAGTCTGTTCTGTGCGCTGTGAGGATTTGGCGGTTTTTGAGCTATTGTACAATTTACAATAGATATCACTCATGTAATGGAAGAAGTGAAGTATTTGGCATTGTCTGTACCTATATTTCTCTGCTGTATCTGTGCATCATGAATCGTGGTCTGTGTTTAAAGGGGCCCACTGAGGCTCTTTCGCCCGGGGCCCATAAAAACCTTGAGCCGGCCCTGGAAGGACCCCCACAACAATGCTGGGTTGTCAGTTCGAATTTTAAAAAATTGCCAAAAATGACATACTGTAAGGGTCGGGGGTATCGATTTTGTCAAAAATGAAATTTTTTTGGGGAATTCAAACTGACACCACTGGATTGTTGTGGGGGTCCTAACTAAGGGGCACAGCAAATTTTAGGGTGATCTGACAAAAAGGGGGCGGAGCTAGACCCCCCAAGTGGGCACCCCTCCTCATTTTAGGGGTATAGCTCCGCCCCTTTGGTCAATCACCCTAAAATTTTGCTGTGCCCCTTAGATAAGACCCCCACAACAATGCTGGGGTGTCAGGTCGAATTTTTAAAAAATTGCCAAAAATGGCATACAGTAAGGGCCGGGGGTATCGATTTTGTCAAAAATGAAATTTTTGGGGGAATTCAACTGACACCCCAGCATTGTTGTGGGGGTCTAACTAAGGGGCACAGCAAATTTTAGGGTGATTGACCAAAGGGGGCGGAGCTATGACCCCCAAATTGGGGACCCCACCTCATTTTAGGGGGGTCATAGCTCCGCCCCCTTTGGTCAGATCACCCTAAAATTTGCTGTGCCCCTTAGTTAGGACCCCAACAACAATGCTGGGGTGTCAGTTCGAATTTTTAAAAAATTGCCAAAAATGACATACAGTAAGGGCCGGGGGTATCGATTTTGTCAAAAATGAAATTTTTGGGGGAATTCAAACTGACACCCCAGCATTGTTGTGGGGGTCCTAACTAAGGGGCACAGCAAATTTTAGGGTGATCTGACCAAAGGGGCGGAGCTATGACCCCCTAAAATGAGGAGGTGCCTCTTTGGGGGTCATAGCTCTGCCCCCTTTGGTCAGATCACCCTAAAATTTGCTGTGCCCCTTAGTTAGGACCCCACAACAATGCTGGGGTGTCAGTTCGAATTTTTAAAAAATTGCCAAAATGACATACAGTAATGGCCTCGGGGGTATCATTTTGTAAAAATGAAATTTTTGGGGGAATTCAAACTGACACCCCAGCATTGTTGTGGGGGTCCTAACTAAGGGGCACAGCAAATTTTTAGGGTGATCTGACCAAAGGGGCGGAGCTATGACCCCCAAATGAGGGCCCCTCATTTAGGGGGTCATAGCTCCGCCCCCTTTGGTCAGATCACCCTAAAATTTGCTGTGCCCCTTAGTTAGGACCCCACAACAATGCTGGGGTGTCAGTTTGAATTTTTAAAAAATTGCCAAAAATGACATACAGTAAGGGCCGGGGGTATCGATTTTGTAAAAATGAAATTTTTGGGGGAATTCAAACTGACACCCCAGCATTGTTGTGGGGGTCCTAACTAAGGGGCACAGCAAATTTTAGGTGATCTGACCAAAGGGGGCGGAGCTATGACCCCCCAAAGTGGGCACCCTCCTATTTTAGGGGGTCATAGCTCCGCCCCTTTGGTCAGATCACCCTAAATTTGCTGTGCCCCTTAGTTAGGACCCCACAACAATGCTGGGGTGTCAGTTCGAATTTTTAAAAATTGCCAAAAATGACATACAGTAAGGGCCGGGGGTATCGATTTTGTCAAAAATGAAATTTTTGGGGAATTCAAACTGACACCCCAGCATTGTTGTGGGGGTCCTAACTAAGGGGCACAGCAAATTTTAGGGTGATCTGACCAAAGGGGGCGGAGCTATGACCCCCAAATGGAGTCCCCCCTTATTTTTGGGGATCATAGCTCCGCCCCCTTTGGTCAGATCACCCTAAAATTTGCTGTGCCCCTTAGATAGGACCCCCACAACAATGCTGGGTGTTAGTTCGAATTTTTAAAAAATTGCCAAAAATGACATACAGTAAGGGCGGGGGTATCGATTTTGTCAAAAATGAAATTTTTGAGGAATTCAAACTGACACCCCAGCATTGTTGTGGGGGTACTAACTAAGGGGCACGGTTGTGAATGTGCTAGAAATGAATTCTGAGGAAGCTCCCTCTGGTGGTTTACAAACGGTTACTGAACTACCCAATGAAGAATGTGAAGATTGCGATCAGGTGTTACTGACTGGTCTTATATAAGGGAGGTTCCCTCCCATCAGGGTTGCCGGTGATCAATTGTTCTGGTCTCATCTTTGATTCCTGTTCACTTGGAAGCTTGCTGTTTCGTGCCTGCATCTTCTGCTATCAGATAAGACATTTTCTTCTTTTAGTTTTTTGTGCTTGCTTTTTGCATTTTTCCTGCACTTCTGTGGGGTCTGCCGGGTCCCCTCCGGGGACTTGTGCTCCTCTCAGTTTAGTTCAGCCACTGTTGTTTGTTCATTTGCCTTTTCCAGTTTTTTCAGTGGCTGCTGTTTTGTTTTGTTTTGTTACACCAGAGAACTAATTTAGGTGGTAGAGGTCATGTGATCTCAGGTGTTTTTGTAATTAGTAGTGTTGGTACTTTTCAGGGTTTTTTGGGATTGCAGTAAGTGCCCTTCCTATCCTTTTCTATTTAGGAAGTTTGGGCCCCAACGTTTGCTCATACTATTTTCTGTCTGTGTTTGTATTTCCTCTTGTCTAACCGCCATTACATGTTTGGGGGCTTTCTATGTTCTTTGGGGATCTGCTCCGGGGCAGATAGTTTTCCTCTTTCTGTCTTTAGGTGTAGTTAGCTTCTCAGGCTGTGACGAGGCGTCTAGGACCAACGTAGGTACTCTCCATGGCTGCCTTTAGTTGTTGTGGTTAGTCAGGGTACTGCGGTCCCGTGGATTCCAACCTCTCTGGTGTGTTTCCTTTTTTGCCAGCTCTCCTCAGCTACCAAATCATAACAGTATCACCGGCCCAAAAACTGATATTTGTATGGTACTCACAGAAGGGAAAAATAGTGTTAATGAAAGAAGATTGTCAGAGATTTTTTTTTTCCCTCTGTTTCTCTGAATGCTGAGGAGGATATATATATATTTTTTTTTCTCTCAAATGGAGTTTGCACAGTTGTCTGGCCGTGTGGATCAGCTTGCCACTGAAGTTCGGAGTATTGCTATCTATCTTGCAAGGTTGCCTGTTGTGGAACCTAGGATCCCCATGCCAGATTTGTTTTTAGGGAATCGAGCTAAATTTCTGAATTTCAAAAATAACTGTAAGTTGTTTTTTGCCTTAAAGCCTAAGTCCTCAGGGAACGCAGGACAGCAGGTTCAAATTGTCATCTCTCTCCTGCGCGGCGATCCTCAGGATTGGGCTTTTTCCCTGACACCTGGGGATCCTGTTTTGAGTAATGTTGATGCATTTTTTCAGGCTCTGGGGTTATTGTACGATGAGCCTAATGTCACTGATCAAGCTGAAAAAGCCTTGTTGGCATTAAATCAGGGGCTTGAGGACGCTGAGTTATACTGTCAGAGATTCCGAAGGTGGGCAGTCCTGACCAAATGGAATGACGATGCTTTGGCAGCCCTTTTTCGGAAGGGTCTGTCAGAGAATGTAAAAGATGTTATGGTGGGATTCCCTGTCCCCTCTGGTCTCAATGATTCTATGTCATTAGTGATTCAAATTGACAGACGTTTGCGTGAGCGTAGAGGTATGCGTGGAATAGTGTTGCCTTGTGAACCAGCTTCTGAACCCATGCAGTGTGATAGAGTGGCTTCTGGGGCACAGCGTCATGAGTTCCGAAACACGCAATGGGTTATGTTTCTACTGTGGTGATGCCTCTCATGCTATTTCAGTCTGCCCTAAGCGGGGAAGACGTTTTGCACGCTCAGTTGTCTTGGGTAGTGTTCAGACTAAATTTTTGTTGACTGTTACCCTGATTTGCTCCCTGTCCACATTTTCTGCTCAGGCTTTTGTTGATTCGGGAGCAGCTATTAACCTGATGGATTTTGATTTTGCTAAACGTTGTGGGTTTCCCTTGATACCCCTATGGAAGTCTATTCCCCTACTGGGGATCGATTCTACCCCTTTGGCTGAGAATAAACCTCAGTTCTCTACTCAGGTGATAATGAGGGTTGAACCTGATCATCAGGAGAGTTGCAAATTTTTGGTTCTGTATAATCTGCATGACATTATCGTACTGGGTTTCCCTTGGTTACAGTCTCATAATCCTGTTTTGGATTGGAAATCTGTGTCTGTAACCAGTTGGGGCTGCCAATGTGTTGATGCCAACACTCCTGTTTTTTCTTCCTCCCCCCAGGCTCAGGATGTTCCTGACTTTTTGACTGATTTTTCTGATGTGCTTAGCGAAAGTAAATCTGCAACCTTGCCCCCCCATAGAAGCTATGACTGCGCTATTGAATTAGTGCCTGGTAGTAAATTCCCTAAAGGTCGCCTTTTTAACTTGTCTGTACCTGAACATGACGCTATGCGGTCTTATATCAAGGAGTCATTGGAGAAGGGTCATATCAGACCATCCTCTTCACCCTTGGGTGCCGGTTTTTTCTTTGTGGCTAAAAAGGATGGTTCATTAAGGCCGTGTATTGATTATCGTCTCTTGAACAATATCACTGTGAAATATCAATATCCGTTACCCTTGATTTCTGACCTGTTTTCCAGGGTGAAAAATGCTACTTGGTTTACCAAGCTTGACCTCAGGGGGGCATATAACCTTATTCGCATTAAGCACGGGATGAATGGAAGACGGCATTTAATACCCCAGAGGGGCATTTTGAGTACCTAGTGATGCCCTTTGGGCTCACTAATGCTCCTTCTGTCTTCCAGTCCTTCATGAATGACATTTTCAGGGATTTTGTGGATAAATTTCTGATTGTTTATTTGGATGATATCTTGATTTTTTTCAATGACTGGGACTCTCATGTGAAACATGTTCGGACTGTGTTTCAGATTTTGAGAGAGAATGCTCTGTATGTGAAGGGATCAAAGTGTCTTTTTGGCGTACAGAGGATCTCATTTCTGGGATTCATTTTGTCCCCATCTGTTATTGAAATGGACCCGGTCAAGGTTCAGGCCATCTGTGATTGGGTCCAACCTACTTCATTAAAGGCTCTTCAAAGATTCTTGGGTTTTGCCAATTTTTATCGTAAATTTATTGGTAATTTCTCTGTTATTGTTAAACCATTGACTGAGTTGACCAAAAAGGGTTCTGATGTGGTGAATTGGCCTCCTGAGGCAGTCTCTGCGTGTCAGGAACTTAAGCAGAAATTCACTTCTGCTCCTGTTCTACGGCAGCCTGATGTTTCTCTGCCATTTCAGGTGGAGGTTGATGCCTCTGAAATTGGGGCAGGTGCCGTTTTGTCCCAAAGAGATCCAGAGACCTCTAAAAGTAACCCTTGTGCCTTTTTCTCTCGAAAATTTTCTCCAACTGAACGTACTTATGACGTGGGTAATCGGGAGTTATTGGCCATGAAGTGGGCTTTTGAAGAGTGGAGACATTGGCTGGAGGGAGCCAAACATCAGGTGGTGGTTCTCACGGACCATAATAATCTGGTTTATCTGGAATCAGCCAAGCGACTTAATCCTAGACAGGCCAGGTGGGCCTTGTTTTTCACACGTTTTAATTTTGTGGTTTCCTTTCTTCCTGGCACTAAGAATGTTAAGGCGGATGCCCTCTCGAGGAGTTTCCTTGAGGACTCTCCTGAGTTATCTGATCCTTCTGTTATTTTGAAAGAAGATGTAGTTCTTTCCGCCATCTCGCCCAATTTGAGACTGGCTCTGGAGGGGTGTCAGGAGGATAGGCCCGAGCGCTGCCCTGTTGGGAAATTGTTTGTCCCGGACCAGTGGAAAAAGAGTGTGATGTCTGAGATTAATTGTTCCGCGTTGACCGGTCATCCCGGAATTTTTGGTACCAGAGACTTGGTTAGTCGGTCCTTTTGGTGGCCTACCTTGTCTCGTGATGTCAGGGAATTTGTGCAGTCCTGCGGGACTTGCTCTCGCTCCAAGCCTTGCTCTCGCTCTAGTGGTTTGTTGATGCCATTGCCTGTGCCCAAGAGACCATGGACCCATATCTCTATGGATTTCATTTCCGACCTCCCTGTTTCTCAGAGAATGACCGTCATCTGGGTGATTTGTGATAGGTTTTCCAAGATGATACATCTTGTGCCATTACCTAAGTTGCCTTCCTCCTCTGAATTGGTGCCTTTGTTCCTTCAGCACGTGGTTCGGTTACACGGCATTCCTGAGAACATTGTGTCTGACAGAGGAGTCCAGTTTGTTTCCAGATTTTGGAGGACTTTTTGTTCTAAACTTGGTGTTCAATTGTCTTTCTCCTTGGCTTTTCATCCTCAGACCAATGGACAAACTGAGAGAACAAACCAGACATTGGAGACTTATCTGAGATGCTTTGTGTCTGCTGATCAGGATGACTGGGTCTCTTTTTTGCCTTTGGCTGAGTTTGCTCTTAATAATAGGGCTAGCTCTGCCACTTTGATGTCTCCATTTTTCTACAATTTTGGGTTTCACCCTCGATTTTCTTCAGGACAGATGGAAACTTCTGTCTGACCTGGTGTTGACTCTGTTGTGGAGCGTATGCAGCAGATTTGGGACCAGGTAGTGGAGAGGTGGTCCCTCTCTCAGGAGAGGGCCCAGCGGTTTGCCAACCGGCATAGGACTGATGGTCTTCGGTTTAAAATGGGGGACTTGGTCTGGTTGTCCTCAAGAAATATCCCTATGAGAGTTGCATCTCCTTAGTTTAAGCCTAAGTTCATTGGACCTTATAAGATCATAGAGATTCTTAATCCTGTTTCCTTTCGTTTACTTCTTCCAGGGACATTTAAGATCCATAACGTGTTCCACAAGTCCTTATTGAAGAGGTTTGTCGAGCCAGTGGTTCCTATGGCTGTGCCTCCTGACCCTGTTTTGGTTGAGGGCAATCTGGAGTATGTGGTTGAGAAAATATTGAATTCCCGTTTTTCTAGACGGAAACTCCAGTATTTGGTTAAGTGGAGAGGTTATGGTCAGGAAGACAATTCTTGGGTGTTTGCTTCGGACATCCATGCTATGAGACTCATCCGTGCGTATCACAGAGCTCATCCTGACCGACCTGGTTGCTCAAATGAGGGTTCGGTGACCCCTCCTCAAGGGGGGGGTACTGTTGTGAATGTGCTAGAAATGAATTCTGAGCAGAAGCTCCCTCTGGTGGTTACAAACGGTACTGAACTACCCAATGAAGATTGTGAAGATTGGCGATCAGGTGTTACTGACTGGTCTTATATAAGGGAGGTTCCCTCCCATCAGTGTTGCTGGTGATCAATTGTTCTGGTCTCATCTTTGATTCCTGTTCACTTGGAAGCTTGCTGTTTCGTGCCTGCATCTTCTGCTATCAGATAAGGCATTTTCTTCTTTTAGTTTTTTGTGCTTGCTTTTTGCATTTTTCCTGCACTTCTGTGGGGGCCTGCCGGGTCCCCTCCGGGGGCTTGTGCTCCTCTCAGTTTAGTTCAGCCACTGTTGTTTGTTCATTTGCCTTTTCCAGTTTTTTTCAGTGGCTGCTGTTTTGTTTTGTTACACCAGAGAACTAATTTAGGTGGTAGAGGTCGTGTGATCTCAGGTGTTTTTGTAATTAGTAGTGTTGGTACTTTTCAGGGTTTTTTGGGATTGCGGTAAGTGCCCTTCCTATCCTTTTCTATTTAGGAAGTTTGGGCCCCAACGTTTGCTCATACTATTTTCTGTCTGTGTTTGTATTTCCTCTTGTCTAACCGCCATTACATGTTTGGGGGCTTTCTATGTTCTTTGGGGATCTGCTCCGGGGCAGATAGTTTTCCTCTTTCTGTCTTTAGGTGTAGTTAGCTTCTCAGGCTGTGACAAGGCGTCTAGGACCAACGTAGGTACGCTCCACGGCTGCCTTTAGTTGTTGTGGTTAGTCAGGGTACTGCGGTCCCGTGGATTCCAACCTCTCTGGTGTGTTTCCTTTTTTGCCAGCTCTCCTCAGCTACCAAATCATAACAGGGCACAGCAAATTTTAGGGTGATCTGACCAAAGGGGGCGGAGCTATGGCCCCCTAAAATGAGGAGGGGTGACCACTTTGGGAGGTTATAGCTCCGCCCCCTTTGCTCAGATCACCCTAAAATTTGCTGTGCCCCTTAGTTAGGACTCCCACAACAATGCTGGGGTGTCAGTTCGAATTTTTAAAAAATTGTCAAAAATGACATACAGTAAGGGCCGGGGGTATCGATTTTGTCAAAAATGAAATTTTTGGGGGAATTCAAACTGACTCCCCAGCATTGTTGTGGGGGTCCTAACTAAGGGGCACAGCAAATTTTAGGGTGATCTGACCAAAGGGGGCGGAGCTATGACCCCCAAAGTGGGCACCCCTCCTCATTTTAGGGGGTCATAGCTCCGCCCCCTTTGGTCAGATCACCCTAAAATTTGCTGTGCCCCTTAGTTAGGACCCCCACAACAATGCTGGGGTGTCAGTTTGAATTCCCCAAAAATTTCATTTTTGACAAAATCGATACCCCCTGCCCTTACTGTATGTCATTTTTGGCAATTTTTTAAAAATTCGAACTGACACCCCAGCATTGTTGTGGGGGTCCTAACTAAGGGGCACAGCAAATTTTAGGGTGATCTGACCAAAGGGGGCGGAGCTATTACACCCTAAAATGAGGAAGGGTGGTCACTTTGGGGTGTCATAGCTCTGCCCCCTTTTGTCAGATCACCCTAAAATTTGCTGTGCCCCTTAGTTAGGACCCTACAACAATGCTGGGGTGTCAGTTCGAATTTTTAAAAAATTGCCAAAAATGACATTCAGTAAGGGCCGGGGGTATCGATTTTGTCAAAAATGAAATTTTTGGGGGAATTCAAACTGACACCCCAGCATTGTTGTGGGGGTCCTAACTAAGGACTCTATGCATCAAATGGCCAAGTTCTCCAAAAAATATGACATAGTGGTCATGGGAGATTTCAACTATCCAGACATTTGTTGGGAATCTCTCTCAGGCAAAACTAACAGGTCCAGGAAATTCTTATCCTCTCTTGCTGACAACTTTATCTTCCAAAAGGTAATGGAGAAAACAAGGGGATCTGCTACCTTGGATCTAATCCTCATAAACAGGGAGGAAATGGTGGAGGAGGTAAGAGTGGCTGGGACTCTAGGAGGTAGTGACCATGCTATTTTAGAATTTTGGATAACAAGAGGAGGAAGACCTGTGAAGACTCAGACGTCAAGGTTAGATTTCAGAAAGGCAGATTTTAAGGAACTCAGAAAGAGAATTGGAGGGATCCAATGGCTGGATATCCTTAAGGACAAAAATGTCCAGGAAGGATGGAAAATCTTGAAAAATGAGATTCTCAAAGCACAATCGTTAACAATTCCGAAAAGAGGGAAGAATGGGAAGCATTTAAGGAAACCAGGATGGATGAACATAGAACTTAACCCCTTCACCCCCAAGGGTGGTTTGCACGTTAATGACCGGGCCAATTTTTACAATTCTGACCACTGTCTCTTTATGAGGTTATAACTCTGGAACGCTTCAACGGATCTTCGCGATTCTGAGAATGTTTTCTCGTGACATATTGTACTTCACGTTAGAAGTAAAATTTCTTCGATATAACTTGCGTTTATTTTTGAAAAAAACGCAAATATGGCGAAAATTTTTAAAATTTTGCAATTTTCAAACTTTGAATTTTTATTCCCTTAAAACAGAGAAATATGTCACATAAAATAGTTAAGAAATAACATTTCCCACATGTCTACTTTACATCAGCACAATTTTGGAACCAAAATTTTTTTTTGTTAGGAAGTTATAAGGGTTAAAAGTTGACCAGCGATTTCTCATTTTTACAACAAAATTTACAAAGCCATTTTTTTTAGGGACCACCTCTCATTTGAAGTCACTTTGAGGGGTCTATATGGCAGAAAATACCCAAAAGTGACACCATTCTAAAAACTGCACCCCTCAAGGTACTCAAAACCACATTCAAGAAGATTATTAACCCTTCAGGTGCTTCACAGGAACTAAAGCAACGTGGAAGGAAAAAATGAATATTTAACTTTTTAGCCACAAAAATGATCTTTTACAAACTTTTTTTTTATTTTCACAAGGGTAAAAGGAGAAAATGGACAGATAAGGTTGTTATGCAATTTCTCCTGAGTACGCCAATACTCAATATGTGGGGGAAAACCACTGTTTGGGCACACGGCAGAGCTCGTAAGGGAAGGAGCGCCGTTTGACTTTTTCAAACTAAAATTGGCTGGAATTGAGATTGGACGCCATGTCGTGTTTGGAGAGCCCCTGATGCGCCTAAACAGTGGAAACCCCCACAAGTGACACCATTTTGGAAACTAGACCCCCTAAGGTACTTATCTAGATCTGTTGTGAGCACTTTGAACTCCCAAGTGTTTCACAAAAGCTTATAATGCCTGGGTGTGAAAAAAAAAAAAAACAATTTTCCACAAAAATGATTTTTTAGTCCCAAATTTTTGAATTTTCCCAAGGAAATTGGACCCAAAAGTTGTTGTGCAATTTGTCCTGAGTACGCTGATACCCCATATGTGGGGGGGGGGAACTGTTTGGGTGCACGGCAGGGCTTGGAAAGGAAGTAGTAACGTTTTGGAATGCAGACGTTGATGGGGGTCATGTTCCGTTTGCAGTGCCCCAGATGAGCCTAAACAGTAGAAACCCCCCACAAGTGACCCCATTTTGGAAACTATACCCCCTAAGGAACTTATCTAGATCTTTGGTGAGCACTTTGAACCCCCAAGTGCTTCACACAAGTTTATAATGCCCGGGCATGAAAAAAAAAATCCTATTTTTTCCCACAAAAATTATCTTTTAGTCACTAATTTTTTATTTTCTCAAGGGTAACAGAAAATTGGACCCAATAAGTTGTTGTCCAATTTGTCCTGAGTACGCTGATACCCCATATGTGGGGGGAACCACTGTTTGGGCGCACGGCAGAGCTCGGAATGGAAGGAGCACATTGACTTTTCAACCAAAATTGACTGGAATTGAGATTGGATGCCTGTTGCATTGAGAGCCCCTGATGTGCCTAAACATGTGAAACCCCCACAAATGACCCCATTTTGGAAACTATACCCCCTAAGGAACTTTTCTAGATCTTTGGTGAGCATTTGAACCCCAAGTGCTTCACACAAGTTTATAACGTAGAGCGTAAAATTTAAAAATCTATTTTTTCCACAAAAATGATCTTTTCACCCAATTTTTTATTTTTCCAAGGGTAACAAGACTCCAAAAGTTATTGTGCAATTTGTCCTGAGTGCGCTGATACCCCATATGTGGGGGTAAACCACTGTTTGGGTGCATGGCAGAGTTTGGAAGGAAGGAGCGCCGTTGACTTTTTCAACGCAGAATTGGTGGACGCCATGTCTGTTTGGAGAGCTCCTGATCTGCCTAAACAGTGGAAACCCCCATAAATGACGCCATTTTGGAAACTAGACCCCTCAAGGAACTTATCTAGATGTGTTGGTGAGAACTTTTAACCCCCAAGTGTTTCACTAAAGTTTATAACGTACAGCCGTAAATATAAAAATCTTTTTTTTTTTTACAAAAATGATTTTTTCGTCCCCAATATTTTATTTTCACAAGGGTAACAGAAAATGGGAACCCAAAAGTTGTTGTCCAATTTGTCCTGAGTACGCTGATACCCAATATGTGGGAGAAAACTACTGTATGGGGCACGTCAGGGCTCGGAAGGGAAGTAGTGACGTTTGGATTGCAGACTTGATGGAATGGTCTGGGGCTCATGTCACATTTGGAGAGCCCTGATGCACCTATACAGTGGAAACCCCCACAAGTGACCCCATTTTGGCAAATAGACCCCACAAGGAACTTATCTAGATGTGTGGTGAGCACTTTGAACCCCGAAGTGCTTCACAGAAGTTTATAACGTACAGCCGTAAAAATAAAAAATCCTTTTTTTTTTTACAAAAATGATTTTTTTGCCCCAATATTTTATTTTCACAGGTAACAGAGAAATTGGACCAAAGTTGTTGTCAATTGTCTGAGTACGCGATACCAATATGTGGAGAAATACTGTAGGGGCACGTCAGGGCTCGAAGGAAGTAGTGACGTTTGGATTGCAGACTTGATGAATGGTCTGGGGGTATGTCCATTTGGAGAGCCCTGAGCCCTACAGTGGAAACCCCACAAGTGACCCATTGAATGACCCACAAGAATTCTAGATGTGTGGTGACACTTGAACCGAAGTGCTTCACAGAAGTTATAAGCACAGCGTAAAAATAAAAAATCCTTTTTTTTTTTGCAAATGATTTTTTTGCCATATTTTATTTTTACAAGGTAACAGGAGAATTGGACCCAAAGTTGTTGTCCATTTGTCCTGATACGTGATATCAATATGTGGAGAAAACTACTGTATGGTACGTTGGGGTCGAGGGAGTATGACGTTTTGGATTGCAACTTTGATGGAATGGTCTGGGGGCGTCATGTCGCATTTGGAGAGCCCCTGATGCGCCTAAACAGTGGAAATCCCCAACAAGTGACCCCATTTTGGAAAATAGACCCCACAAGGAACTTATCTAGATGTGTGGTGAGCGCTATGAAGCCCCAAGTGCTTCACAGAAGTTTATAATGTACAGCCGTAAAAACAAAAAAATATTTTTTTTTGTACAAAAATGATATTTTCGCCCCCAGTTTTTTATTTTCCCAAGGGTAGCAGAAGAAATAGGACAAATTGCACAATAACTCTTGGGGTCCAGAGTACGCTGATACCCCATATGTAGGGATAAACTACTGTTTGGACGCATGGCAGAGCTGAGAAGTGAAGGAGCACCGTTTGACTTTTTCAACGCAGAATTGGCTGGAATTGAGATCAGACGCCATGTCACATTTGGAGAGCCCCTGATGTGCCTAAACAGCGGAAACCCCCAATTCTAACTCCAACTCTAACCCCAACACACCCCTAACCCTAGTCCCAACCCTAACCACAAACCTAACCCTAACACACCCTAATCCCAACCCTAACCCTAATCCTAACTTTAGCGCCAACCCTAACCCTAACTTTAGCCGCAACCCTAACCCTAACCCTAATGGGAAAATGGAAATAAATACTTTTTTTTAATTTTATTATTTTTCCCTTACTAAGGGGGTGATAAAGGGGGGTTTGATTTACTATTTATAGCGGGTTTTTATGATTGGCAGCTGTCACGCTAAAAGACGCTTTTTATTGCAAAAATAGTTTTTGCATCATCACATTTTGAGAGCTATAATTTTTGCATATTTTGGCCCACAGAGTCATGTGAGGTCTTATTTTTTGCGGGACGAGTTGATGTTTTTATTGGTACTATTTTCGAGCACGTGACGTTTTTTGATCGCTTTTTATTTCGATTTTTGGGAGGTTAGAATGAACAAAAATCAGCAATTCATGAATTTCTTTTGGGGGAGGCGTTTATACCGTTCCGCGTGTGGTAAAATTGATAAAGCAGTTTTATTCTTCGGGTCAGTACGATTATGGCGATACCTCATTTATATAATTTTTTCATGTTTTGGCGCTTTTATAGAATAAAAACAATTTTATATAAAAAATAATTATTTTTGCATCGCTTTATTCTGCGAGCTATAACTTTTTTATTTTTTCGCTGATGATGCTTTATGACGGCTCGTTTTTTGCAGGACAAGATGACGTTTTCAGCGGTACCATGTTTTTTATATCGGTCTTTTTGATCGCGTGTTATTCCACTTTTTGTTCGGCGGTATGATGATAAAGCATTGATTTTTTGCTTCGTTTTTTTTTATTTTTTAAGGGGTTCACTAAAGGGGTTAACTAGTGGGACAGTTTTATAGGGGGGGTCGTTACGGACGCGGCGATACCAAATATGTGTACTTTTATTGTTTTTTTTTTATTTACAGGAAGAAGTGAATTTATTGGGGAATATTTTTTTTTTTTTTTATTTATTTTGGATTTTTTTTTTACACATGTTTATTTTTACTTTTTTAACTTTTTTACTTTGTCCCAGGGTGGGACATCACAGTATTTTATCAGATCGCTGGTGTGACAGTGTGCACAGCACTCTGTCACACCAGCGATCGCACAGGCATAGATGCAGGCTTCTCAGTGCCTGCTCTCGGCAGGCACTGAGGTAGCCGCCTCCCTCCAGGACCCCGGCGCCATCTTGGATCCGGGTCCTGGGAGGGAGGAAGCCCTCAGAACAGCGCGATCACATCGCGCTGCTCTGAGGGTCTCAGGGGGGCGTGCAGGGAGCCCCCACCCTGCGCGATCCTCCCCTGTGCCCCCAGTACACCGCGATCATGTTTGATCGCGGTGTGCTAGGGGTTAATGTGCCGGGAGCGGTCCGTGACCGCTCCTGACACACAGTCATGGGTGTCAGCTGTGATAATCAGCTGACACCCGGCGGCGATTAGCTGCGCTCCCCTCAGGAGCGCAGCTGATTGCCTATGACGTACTATCCCGTCCCCGGTCATACGGGCCCAGGTACCATGGACGGGATAGTACGTCCGATGGCAGTAAGGGGTTAAACACATGCTAAAAAGGAAGAAAGAAATGTTTATCAAATGGAAAGAGGGAGGCATATCTAAAGAAGAATATAATGCCGTCTGCAGAACCTGCAGGGCACAAATCAGATTATCTAAAGCTGACAATGAATTAAGGCTTGCAAGTGACGTCAAAAGCAACAAAAAAGGATTTTGGGGATACGTCAAAAGTAAAAGAAAAGTAAAAGATGCTATAGGATTTTTACAGGATGAAAATGATGAAATGGTAAGTCAGGATGTTGAGAAGGCTGAACTTTTAAATTCCTATTTTGCATCTGTTTTCTCTCAGAAAGGAAATGTAACATCAACTGATCTTCACTGTCCTATTAAAGGAATAGAAGAATCCAGGATATCTATAAACAGAAAGACAGTGAGGAAACACTTAGCTAACATAAATGAATTCAAGTCTCCAGGTCCAGATGAATTACACCCCAGGGTACTGAAGGAGATAGCAGAAGAAATTCTTGAACCACTGTCCATAATCTTTGAAAATTCTTGGAGAACAGGAGAAGTCCCAGAAGACTGGAGAAGAGCAAATGTTGTTCCTATCTTCAAAAAGGGGAAGAAGGTGGACCCAGGGAACTACGGGCCCGGGTGAGTCTGACTTCTATACCAGGAAAGATCTTTGAACAAATTATTAAAGAACATGTATGCAAGTACCTGGATAAGAATGAAGTGATTAAACAGAGTCAGCATGGGTTTGTAAATAATAAGTCATGTCAGACTAACTTAATTTCCTTCTATGACAGAATCACTGACTGGTGGATCAGGGAAATGCTGTAGATATAGTATATCTTGACTTCAGCAAAGCATTTGACAAAGTATCTCACACAATCCTTATTGAAAAAATGACTAAGTATGGAATGGACAAGGCAACTGTTAGGTGGATTCATAACTGGCTTAGTGATCGGACCCAAAGAGTGGTTGAAATGGCTGCACATCCAGTTGGAAGAATGTCTCAAGTGGGGTACCACAAGGCTCTGTTTTGGGCCCTGTATTGTTCAACATCTTTATCAATGATTTAGATGAAGGAATTGAGGGTAAACTGATCAAATTTGCTGATGACACAAAGCTAGGAGGGGTAGCTAATACTAGAGAAGAGAGAGAGAGGATTCAAAAAGATATACATAAACTGGAGCAGTGGGCAGCAACTAACAGAATGGATTTTAACAGGGAAAAATGCAAAATACTACATCTGGGCAATAAAAATGAAAAAAGCATATACAAAATGGGAGGAATAGGGCTAAGTATCAGCACATGTGAAAAAGACTTGGTATACTAATTGATCACAGACTGAACATGAGTCAACAGTGTGATGCAGCAGCAAAAAAGGCAAATGCAATTCAGGATGTATCAACAGAAGCATACAGTCTAGATCACGTGAGGTCATTATTGCCCTCTACTCCTCTTTGGTCAGACCTCATCTGGAATACTGTGTCCAGTTTTGGGCACCACATTTAAAAAAACATCAACAAACTGGAGCAAGTTCAGAGAAGAGCCACCAGAATGGTGACCGGTCTGCAAACCATGTCCTATGAGGAACGGTTGCAGGATTTGGGAATGTTTAGCTTGCAAAAAGAAGACTGAGAGGAGACTTAATAGCTGTCTACAAATATCTCAAGGGCTGTCACATTGTAGAACGATCATCTTTATTCTCATTTGCACAAGGAAAGACTAGAAGCAATGGGGTGAAACTGAATGGGAGGAGACACAGATTAGATATTAGAAAAAACTTTTTGACAGTTAGGGTGATCAATGAGTGGAACAGGCTGCCACAAGAGGTGGTGAGTTCTCCTTCAATGGAAGTCTTCAAACAGAGGCTGGATAGACATCTGTCTGGGATGATTTAGAGAATCCTGATTTGAGCAGGGGTTGGACCAGAAGGCCCAGGAGGTCCCTTCCAACTCTACCATTTTTATGATTCTATGATTCTATGATAAGGGCACAGCAAATTTTTGGGTGATCTGACCAAAGGGGGCGGAGCTATGACCCCCTAAAATAAGGAGGGGGGCCCCACTTTGGGGGGTCATAGCTCCGCCCCTTTGGTCAGATCACCTTAAAATTTGCTGTGCCCCTTAGTTAGGACCCCCACAACAATGCTGGGGTGTCAGTTCAAATTTTTTAAAAAATTGCCAAAATGACATACACTAAGGGCCGGGGGTATCGATTTTGTCAAAAATGAAATTTTGGGGGATTTCAAACTGACACCCCAGCATTGTTGAGGGGGTCCTAACTAAGGGGCACAGCAAAATTTAGGGTGATCTGACCAAGGGGGGATAGCTATAACCATCTAAAATGAGGAGGGTGCCCACTTTGGGTGGTCATAGCTCCACCCCCTTTGGTCAGATCACCCTAAAATTTGCTGTGCCCCTTAGTTAGGACCCCCACAACAATGCTGGGTGTCAGTTTGAATTCCCCCCAAAAATTTCATTTTTGACAAAATCGATACCCCCGGCCCTTACTGTATGTCATTTTTGGCAATTTTTTTAAAGATTCGAACTGACACCCCAGCATTGTTTGGGGGTCCTAACTAAGGGCTCAGCAAATTTTTGGGTGATCTGACCAAAGGGGCGGAGCTATGACCCCCCTAAAATAAGGAGGGGTGCCCACTTTGGGGGTCATAGCTCCGTCCCCTTTGGTCAGATCACCTTAAAATTTGCTGTGCCCCTTAGTTAGGACCCCCACAACAATGCTGGAGTGTCAGTTCAATTTTAAAAAATTGCAAAAATGACATACAGTAAGGGTTGGGGTATCGATTTTGTCAAAAATGAAATTTGGGGGAATTCAAACTGACACCCCAGTAATTGTTGTGGGGGTCCTAACTAAGAGGCACAGCAAATTTTAGGGTGCTCTGATCAAGGGGGCGGAGGTATGACCCTTCAAATTGGGCACCCCTCCCATTTTTTGGGGTCATAGCTCCGCCCCATTTGGTCAGATCACCCTAAAATTTGCTGTGCCCCTTAGATAGGACCCCCACAACAATGCTGAGGTGTCAGTTTGAATTCCCCCAAAAATTTCATTTTTGACAAATCGATACCCCCGGCCCTACTGTATGTCAATATTTGGCACTTTTTGAAAAATTTGAACTGACACCCCAGCATTGTTGTGGGGGTCCTAACTAAGGGCCACAGCAAATTTTAGGGTGATCTGACCAAAGGGGGCGGAGCTATGACCCCCCAAATAGGGCAACCCTCCTCATTTTAGGGGTCATAGCTCCGCCCCCTTTGGTCAGATCACCCTATAAATTTGCTGTGCCCCTTAGTTAGGACCCCCACAACAATGCTGGGTGTCAGTTTGAATTCCCCAAAAATTTCTTTTGACAACATCGATACCCCTGGCCCTTACTGTATGTCATTTTTGGCACTTTTTTAAAAATTTGAACTGACACCCCAGCATTGTTGTGGGGGTCCTAACTAAGGGCCACAGCAAATTTTAGGTGATCTGACCAAAGGGGCGGAGCTATGACCCCCCAAATAGGGCAACCCTCCTCATTTTAGGGGGTCATAGCTCCGCCCCCTTTGGTCAGATCAACCCTAAAATTTGCTGTGCCCCTTAGTTAGGACCCCCCACAACAATGCTGGGGTGTCAGTTCGAATTTTAAAAAATTGCCAAAAATGACATACATAATGGCCGAGGGTATCGATTTTGTCATAAATGAATTTTTGGGGGAATCAAACTGACACCCCAGCATTCTTGTGGGGTCCTAACTAAGGGGCAGAGCAAATTTTAGGGTGATCTGACCAAAGGGGGCGGAGCTATGACCCCCCAAAGTGGCACTCCTCCTCATTTTAGGGGGTCATAGCTCCGCCCCCTTTGGTCACATCACCCTAAAATTTACTGTGCCCCTTAGTTAGGACCCCCACAACAATGCTGGGGTGTCAGTTTAAATTCCCCCCAAAATTTCATTTTTGAGAAAATCGATACCCCCGACCCTTACTGTGTGTAATTTTGGCAATTTTTTAAAAATTCGAACTGACACCCCAGCATTGTTGTCGGGGTCCTAACTAAGGGGCACAGCAAATTTTAGGGTGATCTGACCAAAGGGGGCGAAGCTATGACCCCCCCAAAGAGGGCACCCCTCCTCATTTTAGGGGGTCATAGCTCCGCCCCCTTTGGTCAGATCACCATAAAATTTGCTGTGCCCCTTAGTTAGCACCCCACAACAATGCTGGGGTGTCAGTTTGAATTCCCCGAAAAATTTCATTTTGACAAAATCGATATCCTCGGCCCTTACTGTAAGTCATTTTTGGCAATTTTTAACAATTTGAACTGACACTCCAGCATTGTTGTGGGGTCCTAACTAAGGGGCACAGCAAATTTTAGGGTGATCTGACCAAAGGGGGCGGAGCTATGATCCCCCAAAGTGGGCAACCCTCCTCATTTTAGGGGTCATAGCTCCGCCCCCTTTGGTCAGATCACCATAAAATTTGCTGTGCCCCTAGTTAGCACCCCACAACAATGCTGGGGTGTCAGTTTGAATTCCCCGAAAAATTTCATTTTTGACAAAATCGATATCCTCGGCCCTTACTGTATGTCATTTTTGGCAATTTTTTAAAAATTCGAACTGACACACCCAGCATTGTTGTGGGGGTCCTAACTAAGGGGCAGAGCAAATTTTAGGGTGATCTGACCAAAGGGGGCGGAGCTATGACCCCCCAAAGTGGGCTCTCCTCCTCATTTTAGGGGGTCATAGCTCCGCCCCCTTTGGTCACATCACCCTAAAATTTGCTGTGCCCCTTAGTTAGGACCCCCACAACAATGCTGGGGTGTCAGTTTGAATTCCCCCAAAAATTTCATTTTTGACAAAATCGATACCCCCGGCCCTTACTGTATGTCATTTTTGGCAATTTTTTAAAGATTCGAACTGACACCCCAGCATTGTTGTGGGGGTCCTAACTAAGGGGCTCAGCAAATTTTTGGGTGATCTGACCAAAGGGGGCGAGCTATGACCCCCTAAAATAAGGAGGGGTGCCCACTTTGGGGGTCATAGATCCGTCCCCTTTGGTCAGATCACCTTAAAATTTGCTGTGCCCCTTAGTTAGGACCCCCACAACAATGCTGGAGTGTCAGTTCGAATTTTTAAAAAATTGCCAAAAATGACATACAGTAAGGGTTGGGGTATCGATTTTGTCAAAAATGAAATTTTGGGGGGAATTCAAACTGACACCCCAGAAATTGTTGTGGGGGTCCTAACTAAGAGGCACAGCAAATTTTAGGGTGATCTGACCAAAGGGGGCGGAGCTATGACCCCTCAAATTGGGCACCCCTCCTCATTTTTTGGGGTCATAGCTCCGCCCCCTTTGGTCAGATCACCCTAAAATTTGCTGTGCCCCTTAGTTAGGACCCCCACAACAATGCTGGGGTGTCAGTTTGAATTCCCCCAAAAATTTCATTTTTGACAAAATCGATACCCCCGGCCCTTACTGTACTGTATGTCATTTTAGGCAATTTTTAAAAATTCGAACTGACACACCAGCATTGTTGTGGGGGTCCTAACTAAGGGGCACAGCAAATTTTAGGGTGATCTGACCAAAGGGGGCGGAGCTATGACCGCCTAAATTGAGGAGGGGTGCCCACTTTGGGGGTCATAGCTCCGCCCCCTTTGTCAGATCACCCTAAAATTTGCTGTGCCCCTTAGTTAGGACCCCCACAACAATGCTGGGGTGTCAGTTAAAATGTTTAAAAAATTGCCAAAAATGGCATACACTAAGGGCCGGGGGTATCGATTTTGTCAAAAATGAAATTTGGGGGGATTTCAAACTGACACCCCACATTGTTGTGGGGGTCCTAACTAAGGGGCACAGCAAATTTTAGGGTGATCTGACCAAGGGGGCGTAGCTATAACCCCCTAAAATGAGGAGGGTACCCACTTTGGGGGGTCATAGCTCCGCCCCCTTTGGTCAGATCACCCTAAAATTTGCTGTGAACCTTAATTAGGACCCCCACAACAATGCTGGCGTGTCAGTTCAAATTTTTAAAAAATTGCCAAAAATGACATACAGTAAGGGCCGGGGGTATCGATTTTGTCAAAAATGAAATTTTTGGGGGAATTCAAACTGACACACCAGCATTGTTGTGGGGGTCCTACCTAAGGGGCAAAGCAAATTTTAGGGTGATCTGAACAAAGGGGCAGAGCTATGACCCCCCAAAGTGGGCACCCCTCCTCATTTTAGGGTGTCATAGCTCCGCCCCCTTTGGTCAGATCACCCTAAAATTTGCTGTGCCCCTTAGGTAGGACCCCCACAACAATGCTGGTGTGTCAGTTTGAATTCCCCCAAAAATTTCATTTTTGACAAAATCGATACCCCCGGCCCTTACTGTATGTCATTTTTGGCAATTTTTTAAAAATTTGAACTGACACCCCAGCATTGTTGTGGGGGTCCTAACTAAGGGCCACAGCAAATTTTAGGGTGATCTGACCAAAGGGGGCGGAGCTATGACCCCCCAAATAGGGCAACCCTCCTCATTTTAGGGGTCATAGCTCCGCCCCCTTTTGTCAGATCACCCTAAAATTTGCTGTGCCCCTTAGTTAACACCCCCACAACAATGCTGGGGTGTCAGTTTGAATTCCCCGATAAAATTTCATTTTGACAAAATCGATATCCTCTGCCCTTACTGTATGTCATTTTTGGCAATTTTTTAAAAATTTGAACTGACAACCCAGCATTGTTGTAGGGGTCCTAACTAAGGGCACAGCAAATTTAGGGTGATCTGACCAAAGGGGTGGAGCTATGACCCCCCAAAGTGGCACCCCTTCTCATTTTAGGGGGGCAAATTTTAGGGTGATCTGACCAAAGGGGGCGGAGTTATGACCCCCTAAAATGAGGAGGGGTGCCCTCTTTGGGGGGTCATAGCTCAGCCCCCTTTCTTCAGATCACCCTAAAATTTGATGTGCCCCTTAGTTAGGATGCCCACAACAATGCTGGAGTGTCAGTTTGAATTTCCCGAAAAATTTCATTTTTGACAAAATTGATACCCCGGCCCTTACTGTATGTCATTTTTGGCAATTTTTTAAAAATTCAAACTAACACCCCAGCATTGTTGTGGGGGTCCTAAGTAAGGGCACAGCAAATTTAGGGTGATCTGACCAGAGGGGCGGAGCTATGACACCCCAAAGTGGGCAACCCTCCTCATTTTAGGGGGTCATAGCTCCGCCCCCTTTGGTCAGATCACCCTAAAATTTGCTGTGCCCTTAGTTAGGACCCCCACAACAATGCTGGGGTGTCAGTTTGAATTCCCCGAAAAAATTTCATTTTTGACAAAATCGATACCCCCAGCCCTTACTGTATGTAATTTTTTGCAATTTTTTAAAAATTGGAACTGACACACCAGCATTGTTGTGGGGGTCCTAACTAAGGGCACAGCAAATTTTAGGGTGATCTGACCAAAAGGGTGGAGCTATGACCCCCCAAAGAGGCACCCCTCCTCATTTTAGGGGGTCATAGCTCCGCCCCCTTTGGTCAATCACCCTAAAATTTGCTGTGCCCATTAGATAGGACCCCCACAACAATGCTGGGGTGTCAGTTTGAATTCCCCCAAAAATTTAATTTTTGACAAAATCGATACCCCCGGTCCTTACTGTATGTCGGCTTTGGCAATTTTTTTAAAATTCGAACTGACACCCCAGCATTGTTGTGATGGGCCTAACTAAGGGGCACAGCAAATTTTAGGGTGATCTGACCAAAGGGGGCGGAGATATTACCCCCCAAAGAGGGCACCCCTCCTCATTTTAGGGGTCATAGCTCCGCCCCCTTTGGTCAGATCACCCTAAAATTTGCTGTGCCCCTTAGTTAGGACCCCCACAACAATGCTGGCGTGTCATTTGAATTCCCCCAAAAATTTCATTTTGACAAAATCAATACACTCGCCCTTACTGTATGTCATTTTTTTGGGAATTTTTTAAAAATTCGAACTGACACCCCACATTGTTGTGGGGGTCCTAACTAAGGGGCACAGCAAATTTTAGGGTGATCTGACCAAAGGGGGCGGAACTATGACCCCCTAAAATGAGGAGGAGTGACCACTTTGGGGGTCATAGCTCCGCCCCCTTTGGTCAGGTCACCCTAACGTTTGCTGTGCCCCTTAGTTAGGACCCCACAACAATGTTGGGGTGTCAGTTCAAATTTTAAAAAATTGCCAAAAATGACATACAGTAAGGGCCGGGGGTATCGATTTGTCAAAAATAAAATTTTTGGGGAATTCAAACTGACACCCCAGCATTGTTGGGGGTCCTAACTAAGAGGCACAGCAAATTTTAGGGTGATCTGAAAAAAGGGGCGGAGCTATGACCCCCTAAAATGAGGAGGGGTGCCCACTATGGGGGTCATAGCTCCGCTCCCTTTGGTCAGAACACCTTAAAATTTGCTGTGCCCCTTAGTTAGGACCCCCACAACAATGTTGGCGTGTCAGTTTGAATTCCTCAAAAAATTTCATTTTTGACAAAATCGATACCCCGACCCTTACTGTATGTCATTTTTGGCAATTTTTTAAAAATTCGAACTGACACTCCAGAATTGTTGTGGGGGGCCTACATAAGGGCACAGCAAATTTTAGGGTGATCTGACAAAAGGGGGCGGAGCTATGACCCCCAAAAGTGGGAACCCCTCCTCATTTAGGGAGTCATAACTCCGCCCCCTTTGGTCAGATCACCCTAAAATTTGCTGTGCCCCTTAGTTAGGACCCCCACAACAATGCTGGGGTGTCAGTTCGAATTTTTAAAAAATTGCCAAAACTGACATACAGTAAGGGCCGGGGTATCGATTTTGTCAAAAATGAAATTTTTGGTGGAATTCAAACTGACACGCCAACATTATTGTGGGGGTCCTAAATAAGGGACACAGCAAATGTTAGGGTCATCTGACCAAAGGGGGCAGAGCTATGACCCCCTTAAAATTAGGAGGGGTGCCCAATTTGGGGGTTATAGCTCTGCCCCCTTTGGTCAGATCACCCTAAAAATTTGCTGTGCCCCTTAGTTAGGACCCCCAAAACAATGCTGGGGTGTCAGTTCGAATTTTTAAAAAATTGACAAAAATGACATACAGTAAGGGCCGGGTATCGATTTTGTAAAAAATGAAATTTTTTGGGGAATTCAAACTGACACTCCAGCATTGTTGTGGGATCCTAACTAAGGACACAGCAAATTTAGGATGATCTGACCAAAGGGGCGGAGCTATGACCCCCCAAAAGAGGGCACCCCTCCTCATTTTAGGGGGTCATAGCTCCGCCCCCTTTGGTCAGATCACCATAAAATTTGCTGTGCCCCTTAGTTAGCACCCCCACAACAATGCTGGGGTGTCAGTTTGAATTCCCCGAAAAATTTCATTTTTGACAAAATCGACATCCCGGGCCCTTACTGTATGTCATTTTTGGCAATTTTTAACAAATTTGAACTGACACTCCAGCATTGTTGTGGGGTCCTAACTAAGGGGCACAGCAAGTTTAGGGTGATCTAACCAAAGGGGGCTGAGTTATGACCCCCCAAAGTGGGCACCCCTCCTCATTTTAGGGGTCATAGCTTCACCCCCTTTGGCCAGATCACCCTAAAATTTGCTGTGCCCCTTAGTTAGAACACCCACAACAATGCTGGGTGTCAGTTTGAATTCCCCCAAAAATTTCATTTTTGAGAAAATCGATACCCCAGGCCCTTACTGTATGTAATTTTTGGCAATTTTTTAAAAATTCGAACTGAACACCCCAGCATTGTTGTCGGGTCCTAACTAAGGGCACAGCAAATTTTAGGGTGATCTGACCAAAGGGGGCTGAGTTATGACCCCCCAAAGTGGGCACCCCTCCTCATTTTAGGGGGTCATAGCTCCACCACCTTTGGTCAGATCACCCTAAAATTTGCTGTGCCCCTTAGTTAGGACCCCCACAACAATGCTGGGTGTGAGTTCGAATTTTTAAAAAATGTTCAAAAATGACATACAGTAAGGGCTGGGGTATCGATTTTGTCAAAAATGAAATTTTGGGGGAATTCAAACTGACACACCAGAATTGTTGTGGGGGTCCTACCTAAGGGGCACAGTAAATTTTAGGGTGATCTGACCGAAGTGGGCGAGCTATGACCCCCCAAAGTGGGCAACCCTCCTCATTTTAGGGTGTCATAGCTCCGCCCCCTTTGGTCAGATCACCCTAAAACTTGCTGTGCCCCTTAGTTAGGACCCCCACAACAATGCTGGGGTGTCAGTTTGAATTCCCCCAAAAATTTCCTTTTTGAAAAAAATCGATACCCCTGGCCCTTACTGTATGTCATTTTTGGCAATTTTAAAAAATTTGAACTGACACCCCAGCATTGTTGTGGGGTCGTACCTAAGGGGCACAGCAAATTTTAGAGTGATCTGACCAAAGGGGGCGGAGCTATGACCCCCTAAAATGAGGAGTGGTGCCCACTTTGCGGGGTCATAGCTCCACCCCCTTTGGTCAGATCACCCTAAAATTTACTGTGCCCCTTAGTTAGGACCCCCACAACAATGCTGGGGTGTCAGTTTGCATTCCTCCCAAAAATTTCATTTTTGACAAAATCGATACCCCCGGCCATTACTGTAGTCATTTTTGGAAATTTTTTAAAAATTTTACTGACACCCCAGCATTGTTTTGGGGGTCCTAACTAAGGGCACAGCAAATTTTAGGGTGATATGACCAAAGGGGCGGAGTTATGACCCCCTAAAATGAGGAGGGGTGCCCTCTTTGGGGGGTCATAGCTCAGCCCCCTTTGGTCAGATCACCCTAAAATTTGATGTGCCCCTTAGTTAGGATGCCCACAACAATGCTGGGGTGTCAGTTTGAATTTCCCCAAAAATTTCATTTTTGACAAAATTGATACCCCCGGCCCTTACTGTATGTCATTTTGGCAATTTTTTAAAAATTCGAACTAACACCCCAGCATTGTTGTGGGGGTCCTAAGTAAGGGCACAGCAAATTTTAGGGTGATCTGACCAGGGGGGCGGAGCTATGACACCCCAAAGTGGGCAACCCTCCTCATTTTAGGGGTCATAGCTCCGCCCCCTTGGTCAGATCACCCTAAAATTTGCTGTGCCACTTAGTTAGGACCCCCACAACAATGCTGGGGTGTCAGTTTGAATTCCCCGAAAAATTTCATTTTTTGACAAAATCGATACCCCCGGCCCTTACGTATGTAATTTTTTGCAATTTTTTAAAAATTCGAACTGACACACCAGCATTGTTGTTGGGGGTCCTAACTAAGGGGCACAGCAAATTTTAGGGTGATCTGACCAAAAGGGGTGGAGCTATGACCCCCCAAAGAGGGCACCCCTCCTCATTTTAGGGGGGCATAGCTCCGCCCCCTTTGGTCAGATCACCCTAAAATTTGCTGTGCCCATTAGATAGGACCCCCACAACAATGCTGGGTGTCAGTTTGAATTCCCCCAAAAATTTAATTTTTGACAAAATCGATACCCCCCGGCCCTTACTGTAAAGTCGGCTTTGGCAATTTTTTAAAAATTCGAACTGACACCCCAGCATTGTTGTGATGGTCCTAACTAAGGGGCACAGCAAATTTTTTGGGTGATCTGACCAAAGGGGGCGGAGATATTACCCCCACAAAGAGGGCACCCCTCCTCATTTTAGGGGGTCATAGCTCCACCCCCTTTGGTCAGATCACCCTAAAATTTGTTGTGCCCTTAGTTAGGACCCCCCACAACATGCTGGCGTGTCAGTTTGAATTCCCCCAAAAATTTCATTTTTGACAAAATCAATACCCTCGGCCCTTACGTATGTCATTTTTGGCAATTTTTTAAAAATTCGAACTGACACCCCAGCATTGTTTGGGGGTCCTAACTAAGGGGCACAGCAAATTTTAGGGTGATCTGACCAAAGGGGCGGAACTATGACCCCCTAAAATGAGGAGGGTGACCACTTTGGGGGGTCATAGCTCCGCCCCCTTTGGTCAGATCACCCTAACGTTTGCTGTGCCTCTTAGTTAGGACCCCACAACAATGTTGGGGTGTCAGTTCAAATTTTTAAAAAATTGCCAGAAATGACATACAGTAAGGGCCGGGGGTATCGATTTTGTCAAAAATAAAATTTTTGGGGGAATTCAAACTGACACCCCAGCATTGTTGTGGGGGTCCTAACTAAGAGGCACAGCAAATTTTAGGGTGATCTGAAAAAAGGGGCGGAGCTATGACCCCCTAAAATGAGGAGGGGTGCCCACTATGGGGGGTCATAGCTCCGCTCCCTTTGGTCAGAACACCTTAAAATTTGCTGTGCCCCTTAGTTAGGACCCCCACAACAATGTTGGCGTGTCAGTTTGAATTCCCCAAAAAAAATTTCATTTTTGACAAAATCGATACGCCGACCCTTACTGTATGTCATTTTTGGCAATTTTTTAAAAATTCGAACTGACACTCCAGAATTGTTGTGGGGGTCCTACATAAGGGGCACAGCAAATTTTAGGGTGATCAGACAAAAGGGGGCGGAGCTATGACCCCCAAAAGTGGGAACCCCTCCTCATTTTAGGGAGTCATAACTCCGCCCCCTTTGGTCAGATCACCCTAAAATTTGCTGTGCCCCTTAGTTAGGACCCCCACAACAATGCTGGGGTGTCAGTTCGAATTTTTAAAAAATTGCCAAAACTGACATACAGTAAGGGCCGGGGGTATCGATTTTGTCAAAAATGAAATTTTTGGTGGAATTCAAACTGACACACCAACATTTTTGTGGGGTCCTAAATAAGGGACACAGCAAATGTTAGGGTCATCTGACCAAAGGGGCAGAGCTATGACCCCCTTAAAATTAGGAGGGGTGCCCACTTTGGGGGGTTCATAGCTCTGCCCCCTTTGGTCAGATCACCCTAAAATTTGCTGTGCCCCTTAGTTAGGACCCCCAAAACAATGCTGGGGTGTCAGTTCGAATTTTTAAAAAATTGCCAAAAATGACATACAGTAAGGGCCGGGGTATCGATTTTGTCAAAAATGAAATTTTTTGGGGAATTCAAACTGACACGCCAGCATTGTTGTGGGGATCCTAACTAAGGGACACAGCAAATTTTAGGATGATCTGACCAAAGGGGGAGGAGCTATGACCCCCCAAAGTGGGCACCCCTCCTCATTTTAGGGGTCATAGCTTCGCCCCCTTTAGTCAGATCACCCTAAAATTTGCTGTGCCCCTTAGTTAGGACCCCCACAACAATGTTGGCATGTCAGTTTGTATTCCCCCAAAAATTTCATTTTTGACAAAATAGATACCCCCGGCCCTTACTGTATGTCATTTTTGGCAATTTTTTAAAAATTCGAACTGACACCCCAGCATTGTTGTTGGGGTCCTAACCAAGGGGCACAGCAAATTTTAGGGTGATCTGACCAAAGGGGGCAGAGCTATGACCCCCTAAAATAAGGAGGGGTGCCCACTTTGGGGGGTAATAGCTCCGCCCACTTTGGTCAGATCACCCTAAAATTTGCTGTGCCCCTTAGATAGGACCCCCACAACAATCTTGGGGTGTCAGTTCGAATTTTTAAAAAATTGCCAAAAATGACATACAGTAAGGGCCGGGGGTATAGATTTGGTCAAAAATAGTGTTGAGCGATACTGCTCGATATCTAAAAATATCGGATTGGAATGGTATCGCCGATATCACTAAATATCGTCGATATCCGATTCCGATACCGGAAGTCCAATGTAAGTCTATGGGAACCAAATATCGACATTAAAAAAAAACATTCTTGCCTTGTTGGTTAATTGTACATGAAGGAAAACAACAAAGACTAATGTAGAATGTATTGGGGGAGGTTGAGGAGACAATAAAGGCATAGATGTTTAACCCAATGCATTGGAATAGCATTAATATATATTTTTTTGGAAATACGTTTGGATTGACTAACAAATTGACAATGTTGTTAACTAGAGTTGAGCGATACTTTCCGATATCCAAAAGTATCGGAATCGGAATGGTATCGCCGATACCATTAAAATATCGGCGATACCCGATACCGATACCGGAAATCCAATGTAAGTCTATGGGAACAAAATATCGTAACTAAAAAAACCCCATTCTTTCCTTGTAAACACTAAATATACACACATAGAATACATATAATATATATATATATATTATATATATATATACATGTCATTGTGACATATATATATACATATATGTATAGTTTATACACTTCTACATAGTAAAATAGACTCTGATTCAATTGCCGGGTAAAGCCGGCTTCTGTGAAAAGACAGAAGCACCCGACATGAAATGACACTTGGTGTACATAGGGTTAACCATGTCTTTTCATGTCGTTTGCTATCTGATTTGCACAAACAATTACATCAGTCAATGTGTGCAAAATTTCACACCTGTAGGGGTTAATTAAAGGTGTAAATTCGTTGTAAAAAAAACGGACTTTTTTGCTACGAATTTACACCTTTAATTAACCTCTACAGGTGTGAAATTTTGCACACATTGACTGATGTAATTGTTTGTGCAAATCATATAGCAAACAACATGAAAAGACATGGTTAACCCTATGTACACCAAGTGTCATTTCATGTCGGGTTCTGCATTTTCACAAAAGCCGGCAATTGAATTAGCGGCTATTATACTATGTAGAAGTGTATGAACTATAAATATAAATATATATATATGTGTCACAAATTCAATGACATGTATATATATATATGAGGTGTAAAAAAAAATGCGTCGGCTCCCGCCCTATTTTCGCAACCAGACAGACAAAGCCAGTGAGTGGGGGCAGATAATAATAGCCCAGAGAGGGACCATTATTTTTGGCCCCCCCCTGGCTACTAACATCTGCCCCCAGACACCCCAGAAAGGGCAAATCTCTAATTAGATTTGCCCTTTCTGGCACTTTGCCCGTCTATTCCCATTGCCCTGTAGCGGTGGCGAATGGGTTAATAAGGGGTTAAAATGACCTTGCAATTGAAAGGTCACTTTAAGCCAGGTTAATAATTGAGAGCTGTCAATTAGACAACTATCAATTATTAATCCTATTGTATGAAAGAAAAATCAAACACACACACTTAATAAAAAGAAGTTTAATGAAATAATCACACAGTTTTTGACCATATTTTATTTTCCTGCTAAAACCATTTCCTGTAATAAAAATAAAATAATAAAGCAAAATTATTCTTACCAATCCGATGTACAGTCAGGTCCCACGGTGTAATCCTTCAGAAAGGGTTAATGTTTACTGCAGGGACCGCAGCTAATGCTGCAGCCTCACAGTAAACCCCCAAATGAATGAGTTCCTCTCCTGGCTGACAGGAGAGTAAAGGCTGGGTGTCACATAACGATACACCAGCGATCCCGACAACGATATGCACTTGTCAGGATCGCTGGTGTATCGCTACATGATCGCTGCTGAGCTGCCAAACAGGCAGCTCAGGCAGCGATCTGGGACAGCGACACTGCGGGTAACATCGCTTAAGGGCCCGTCTCACATAGCGATATCGCTACCGAGATCGCTGCTGAGTCACTAGTTTTGTGACGCAGCAGCGAGCTCACCAGCGATATCGCTGTGTGTGACATTCAGCGACGATCAGCGATACCCGGCAGGGGGGCTGATCGTCGCTGAATGTCACACACAGCGATATCGCTGGTGAGCTCGCTGCTGCGTCACAAAACTAGTGACTCAGCAGCGATCTCGGTAGCGATATCGCTATGTGAGACGGGCCCTTAAGTGGAAAGCTTAATTGATTGCTTTCCACTTTCACTTCAGGTCAGCCAGGGACACAATCAGTGACGTCAGAGGGAACTGATTAACAAAAATAGGGGTTCCCTTCGAAAAAAAAATGGCGTGGGGTCCCCCCTATTTTTGTTAACCAGCCAGATGAAGCAGACCTCTGAGGCCTGGATTTTCAGGCTGTTAAGGAGCCAAGATCCATGGACCTTGCCAGCCTGATAATACCAGGCCACAGCAGTCTGCATATCTTGGCTGATTAACAAAAATAGGGGATCCCCTCGAAAAAAAAAATGGCGTGGGTCCCCCCTATTTTTGTTAACCAGCCAGATGAAGCAGACCGCTGAGGCCTGGTTTTTCAGGCTGGTAAGGATCCAATATCCATGGACCTTGCCAGCCTGATAATACCAGGCCACAGCAGTCTGCTTAGCTTGGCTGGTTAACAAAAATAGGGGATCCCCTCGAAAAAAAAACGGCGTGGGGATCCCCCCTATTTTTGTTAACCAGCCAAGTAAAATGCAGACTGCTGCGGCCTGGTATTAAAAGACTGTCAAGGCCCATGGATTTTGGCCCTCAACAGCCTGATAATACCAGGCTACAGCAGCCCCACATTTGGCGCATCAAAAGATGTGCCAATTGTGGCACTTTACCCGGCTCTTCCCACTTGCCCTGTAGCGGTGGCAAGCGGGGTAATAAGGGGTTAATGTCACCGTTGATTGCACGGTGACAATAAGCCCGGTTAATAATGGGTAGGCGTCAATAAGACACCGATCCATTATTAATCCCAAAGTTTTTAAATGTTTTAAAAAAAGACACAGCAAGAAAAAAGTATTTTAATGAAATAAAAGAGACAACACAGTTTTCATTTATTTTATTATACTCTCATTCCTGCGACGCCATCGATCTCCTGTAAAAAAAGAAAAAAAACAAACCAACAGTATACCACCTGTCCGACGCAGTCCATAGTAACGAGTGTCCCACGGCGATCCAGCTCTGCTACATCGCAATGACAGGCAGAGCCTGTCATCGTGACGCAGCACAGCTGATTACCTGCTTCCCCGGCGGTGACGTCATCGGACTGACTGCTTTACGGCCGGGATTACCCAGCAGTCACTGCAGTTATCGCGAGAAACTGCATGTGACCGCCGGGAAAGAAGATGACGGCCATGAAGCAGTCCAGCCCGTGACCGCCGGAGATCTTCTGCCAGGTAAGTGCCGCTGACTCCTGACAGACCCGACCGACGGACACTGACAGTGACAGTGACAATCCCGATTCCGGTATCCGATATGACGAAAATATCGGAACTCGGAATCGGAATTCCGATACAGCCAATATCGGCCGATACCCGATATTTGCAGTATCGGAATGCTCAACCCTATTGTTAACCTTTTTTCTATTTTGGCAAATATGTATGTTTCACAACTTCCATGCTCTTCACCTTTTTAACTTTTGCCAGTGCCACACTTTCTCCTTCATAATCTTCAGCAGCAGCATCATCTTTCTCATCAAATTATTCTTCATCTTCACCTTCTTAATCTTCTTCTTAAACTTCTTGCTATTCATGTTTTTGTTTACATTACTCATATTGTTATTATTAACCCCTTAGTGACAGAGCCATTTTGCAGCTTAATGACAGGGCCAATTTTTACAATTCTGACCACTGTCACTTTATGAGGTTATAACTCTGGAACGCTTTAACGAATCCCGCTGATTCTGAGATTGTTTTTTCGTGACATATTGTACTTCACGTTAGTGGTAAAATTTCTTTGATATGACTTGTGTTTATTTATTAAAAAAACGGAAATATGGCGAAAATTTTGAAAATTTAACAATTTTCAAACTTTAAATTTTTATGCCCTTAAATCAGAGAGATATGTCACACAAATTTCTTAATAAATAACATTTCCCACATGTGTACTTTACATCAGCACAATTTTGGGACCAAAATTTTTTTTTGTTACGAAGTTATAAGGGTTAAAAGTTGACCAGCGATTTCTCATTTTTACAACACCATTTTTATTTTAGGGACCACCTCACATTTGAAGTCACTTTGAGGGTCTATATGATAGAAAATAGCCAAAAGTGACACCATTCTAAAAACTGCACCCCTCAAGGTGCTCAAAACCACATTCAAGAAGTTTATTAACACTTTACGTGCTTCACAGGAACTGAAGCAATGTGGAAGGAAAAAATTAACATTTAACTTTTTTTGCAAAAACTTTACTTCGGAACCTATTTTTTTTATTTTCACAACTGTTAAAAGAAAAAATGAACCACAAAAAGTTGTTGTGCAATTTCTCCTGATTAAGCCTATACCCCATATGTGGGGGTAAACCACTTTTTGGGCACACGGCAGAGGTTGCAAGGGAAGGAGCGACATTTGACTTTTTCAACGCAGAATTGGCTGGACGCCATGTCGCGTTTGTAGAGGCCCTGATGTGTCTAAACAGTGGAAACCCATCACAAGTGACCCCATTTTGGAAATTAGACCCCCTAAGGAACTTATCTAGATGTGTGGTGAGCACTTTGAACCTCCAAGTGCTTCACAGAAGTTTATAACATAGAACCGTGAAAATAAAAAATCATATTTTTTCCACAAAAACGATCTGTTTACCCCAATTTTTATTTTCCCAAGGATAACAAGACCCCAAAAGTTTTTGTGCAATTTGTCCTGAGCATGCCGATACCCCATATGTGGGGGTAAACCACTGTTTGGGTGCAAGGCAGAGCTTGGAAGGGAAGGAGCGCCGTTTGACTTTTTCAGCGCAGAATTGGCTGGACGTCATGTCGTGTTTGTAGAGGTCCTGATGTGTCTAAACAGTGGAAACCCCCCACAAGTGACCCCATTTTGGAAATTAGACCCCCTAAGGAACTTATCTAGATGTGTGGTGAGCACTTTGAACCTCCAAGTGCTTCACAGAAGTTTATAACATAGAACCGTGAAAATAAAAAATCATATTTTTTCCACAAAAACGATCTGTTCACCCCAATTTTTATTTTCCCAAGGGTAACAAGACCCCAAAAGTTTTTGTGCAATTTGTCCTGAGCATGCCGATACCCCATATTGTGGGGTAAACCACTGTTTGGGCGCACGGCAGGGCTTGGAAGTGAAGGAGCGCGTTTGACTGTTTCAAACCAAAATTGGCTGGAATTGAAATTGGACGCCATGTCGCGTTTGGAGAGCCCCTGATACGCCTAAACAGTCGAAACCCCCACAAATCACACCATTTTGGAAACTAGACCCCTTAAGGAACTTATCTAGATATGTGGTGAGCACTTTGAACCCCCAAGTGCTTCACAGAAATTAATAAACGTAGAGCCGTGAAAATAAAAAATCATTTTTTTCCTCAAAAATGATTCTTTTGCCCGCTATTTTTTTTATTTTCCCAAGGGTAACAGGAGAAATTGGACCCAAAAAGTTGTTGTGCAATTTTTCCTGAGTACGATGATACCCCATATGTGGGGTGAAACCACTGTTTGGGCGCATGGGAGTGCTTGGAAGGAAGGAGCGCCATTTTGTAATGCAGACTTTGATGGAATGTTCTGCGGGCGTCATGTTGTGTTTGCAGAGCCCTTGATGTACCTAAACAGTAGAAACCCCCTGCAAGTGACACCATTTTGGAAACTAGACCCCCCAAGGAGCTAATCTAGATGTGTGGTGAGCACTTTGAACCCCCAAGTGCTTCACAGAAATTTATAAACGCAGAGCCGTGAAAATGAAAAATCATTTTTTTTCTCAAAAATGTTTTTTTTAGCCAGCTATTTTTTATTTTCCCAAGGGTAACAGGAGAAATTAGAACCCCAAAATTGGTGTGCAATTTGTCCTGAGTACGCTGATACCCCATATGTTGGTCTAAACCACTGTTTGGCGCACGGCAGGGCTCGGAAGGGAGGGAGCGACATTTGACTTTTTGAAAGCCACGTCGTGTTTGGAGACCCCCTGATGTGTCTAAACAGTGGAAACCCCCCACAAGTGACCCCATTTTGGAAACTAGACCCCTTAAGGAACTTATCTAGATGTGTGGTGAGCACTTTGAACCCCCAAGTGTTTCACAGAAATTTATAAACGCAGAGCTGTGAAAATAAAAAATCATTTTTTTTCTCAAAAATGATTTTTTTTAGCCAGCTATTTTTTATTTTCCCAAGGTAACAGGAGAAATTAGAACCCCAAAATTGGTGTGCAATTTGTCCTGAGTACGCTGATACCACATATGTTGGGGTAAACCACTGTTTGGGCGCACGGCAGGGCTCGGAAGGGAGGGAGCGCCATTTGACTTTTTGAACGCCACGTCGTGTTTGGAGACCCCCTGATGTGCCTAAATAGTGGAAATCCCTCAATTCTAGCTCCAACCCTAACCCCAACACACCCCTAACCCTAATCCCAACCCTAATCCTAACCTAAATCCCAACCCTAATTCCAACCCTAATTGTAACCCTAACCTTAATTGTAACCCTAACTCTAATTGTAACCCTAACCCTAATTTTAACCCTAACCCTAATTGTAACCCTAACCCTAATTATAACCCTAATTATAACCCTAACCCTAAGGCTAGGTTCATTTTGCGTTTTACCAGCCCGTTCAACACATAGCGTTGACGGGCTGGTAACGGTATAGCATAACACGATCGCGTTATGCTATACCCGCTAGCGCAGAGGAATCAGCAGATGATTCATCTGCGCTAGCGGTGACGGAGCCCAGATGCTGCAGCCCGCGTCCGAGGCTCCGTCACTGAATGATGGCATGTCGCAAACGCATGCCTCTTTAACGGCATGTGTCGCGATGCGCCCTCAAATGGGGGTGAATGGCAGCGTTAACGGACTGCGTTACACCGCGTTATACCGCGGTGTAGCGCAGTCCGTCTAACGGACTGCCATAACGCAGTATGAACCCAGCTTAACCCTAACGCTAATTATAACCCTAACCCTAATGCTAACCCTAACCCTAATGCTAACCCTAACCCTAATTATAACCCTAACCCTAATTATAACCCTAACCCTAACTATAACCCTAACCCTAACAGAAAAATGAAAATAAATATAATTTCTATTTTTTATTATATGTCCCTAACTAAGGGGGTGATAAATGGGGGGGTATGTACTGTTTTTTTTATTTTGATCACTGTGATAGTTTATCACAGTGATCAAAATGCACTTTTATGAGAATGAATGAAAACATTTTTGAATCTGCCGCCAAGCAGATCGGCGGGCGCACTGCGCATGCGCCCGCCATTTTTTTTTTGCAGGAAGAAGACGCCGGGATCCTGGGGCCTGCGGGAGGACGGAGGACACCGGTAAGTATACGGGGGGGCGATCAGGGGACCGGGGGACCCTCATTTTCTCCCCTCTGATGTGCGATCACATCAGAGGGGAGAAAAATCTTTTTTTTTTTTTTTTTTGCGATCGCATCTATGCTTGCATAGACGCGATCGCAACACCGGGATCGGTGAATACCGACCCGGATCATGTTCTCTGGGGTCTCGGCTACCCCCGGTAGCCGAAACCCCAGAGAATATTTGCCCATCCCCCCCAGGACACAGCGGCACATAGCGGCGGGCGCACTGAGCATGCGCCCGCCATGTTCTCCATCGCGCCAGCCCCGGGGGACACCGGAGGGCCCTGGGGCCACATACAGGACATCGGGGGCCACATGGGGGTCCCGGGGACCCTTTTTCTCTGTCCTCTGATGTCCGATGACATCAGGGGACAGAGAAATTAAATGACACAACTTTTTTTTTTTGTTGCAGTCGCCGTTATAGGGTTAATAACGGCGATCGCAACATCGGTGTCGGTAAAAACCGACCCGATTCATGTAGCCGAGACCCCGGAGAAAATGCGCCTCTGGGGGGCGCTATTCACTTTTTCCACAGCGCCGTTAATTAACGGCGCTGTGGTTTAAGTACCCTTAATGACCGCCGTTAAAAGGCGTATCGGCGGTCATTAAGGGTTAAACTAATTAATCTTCTTCATATTCAAATTCTTCATCTTCTTCCTCTTCATCTTCTTCATCATATTCTTATTTGTGACAGAGATTCCTGTACTTGTAATCTGTAAAAGTATGAATTGTTCATCCTTCCGTTCTTGCTGTCACAAAAGATTTAAATTACAACAGTATTTGTCCGTGTTCAGTTTAGCCTGCAGCAGCAGGCATTTTCCAGGGGCACCACGAGGAGGAACGGACTCACCCCCATACACTGCTTAGTCTTCTTCTGCTTAGAATTTAGAGCATATATTTTGCTTTTCATTTTGGTCTTATACTTCATGTTCTTCTGCTTTTTGATCTTCTGCTTATTGTTCTTCTGTCTCTTGTTCTGTATCTTGTAGTTTGTCTTAACCTTCTTTGTCCTGTTGGTGATTTTCTTCTGGGTAATCTTTTATTTTTTCTTTGTGATGGTGTTCAGGCTGGTTGGCTTCATGCTCGTCGTCCTTGTTGTCGTCATCTTCTTCTGGGTGGTCTTTAAGGTCGTCTAATTTCCGAGAAACAGCTGACGTTACTGGAACCCTGACGGGTATCAGATGGAGCAAGAGACAATGGAAGTAACGAGGACCAGCTGACTGTGCTGGAACCCGGACGGGTAGCAGAAGGAAAAGAGGCAATGTCACAACCGAGTACCAGCTGACGTTACTGTGACACGGTTACTAAGCAGGAGGTACCTGTGCTCCAAAGCACTACCAAGGACCAGCAGACGTTGGTGGTGCTCGGATACGGAGATGGAGGCACCTAGGCCAAAGCACTGGGGAGAACCAGTTGACGGTACTGGACCCCGGACGGGTAGCAGAAGGAAAAGAGGCAATGTCACAACCGAGTACCAGCTGACGTTACTGTGACACGGTTACTAAGCAGGAGGTACCTGTGCTCCAAAGCACTACCAAGGACCAGCAGACGTTGGTGGAACTCGGATACGGAGATGGAGGCACCTAGGCCAAAGGCACTGGGGAGAACCAGTTGACGGTACTGGACCCCGGACGGGTAGCAGAAGGAAAAGAGGCAATGTCACAACCGAGTACCAGCTGACGTTACTGTGACACGGTTACTAAGCAGGAGGTACCTGTGCTCCAAAGCACTACCAAGGACCAGCAGACGTTGGTGGAACTCGGATACGGAGATGGAGGCACCTAGGCCAAAGGCACTGGGGAGAACCAGTTGACGGTACTGGACCCCGGACGGGTAGCAGAAGGAAAAGAGGCAATGTCACAACCGAGTACCAGCTGACGTTACTGTGACACGGTTACTAAGCAGGAGGTACCTGTGCTCCAAAGCACTACCAAGGACCAGCAGACGTTGGTGGAACTCGGATACGGAGATGGAGGCACCTAGGCCAAAGGCACTGGGGAGAACCAGTTGACGGTACTGGACCCCGGACGGGTAGAAGAACGCACCCATGAAAATGTAAGTTGACAGGACGCAAGCCGTCCGCAATTACCGAATCACACAGTCCTACAGTGGGTGCTTGTCCTATTGTCACAATGGAAACTGCCTTTATTTACATATCCCACAGCACACATAGGAATCACCTAAACTGCAGGCACCATAGAGTCGGCTAACCCGAATGCAACACGACAGCACAACTTATTGGAGGATAATTGACGTTCACACTGCCAGGAAACAGCTGTCGTGCTGTAACCAGGCTGGCCAGGAGTCAGTACCCCTGCCAATTACTTACGAGCAACAAATGGCGGTGTTGTAGCCCAGGGAGTAGAGTTCAGGTGGTAGAAAGATGAACATAACAGGAGACATGGAAAACATTGCCAAACAGTTATTTAATCTGAAAACGGACAGGCAAATTCAGGTGAGATCCATGCCTTGTTCATTTTCAGAAAAGTAAGCCGGTCTACATTCTCTGAGGATAGTCGCATGCGACGGTCTGTTACTACACCACCTGCAGCACTAAAGACACGCTCAGATAATACACTGGCAGCAGGGCAAGCCAGCACCTCCAATGCATACTGGCTAAGCTCTGGCCATGTATCCAACTTAGAGACCCAAAATTTGAAAGGGGAAGAGGCATCTGGGAGTACACTTAGAGGGAAAGCCAAGTAGTCTGTCACCATCTTACGGAAACGTTTCTTCCTGGTGACTGGAGCCGTCTCGGATGGTGTAGACCTTGCTGGCGCTGTCACAAAACTTTGCCACATTTGTAATATACAGCTCTTGCCCTGTGCAGAGGCGCTGCTTCTGCTCCCTCTTGTTGTAGAGGTGTCTACACTGCCTCGACGCACAGAGCTGCTTTGTAAAGCAGTAGTAGCAGCAGCAGCAGCAGCTCTCTCGGCTGGAATGTACAACAGTATGGATTGCACCAGTGTGTCTTGGTACTCCTGCATTTTACGGTCCCGGTTCACCGGTGTGATGAGGGTTTGTAAGTTGTCCCGGTAGCGAGGGTCTAGGAGGGTGTACACCCAATAATCTGACGTGGTGAGAATGTGGGCGATGCGGCGGTCGTTTCTCAGGCACTGAAGCATGAAATCAACCATGTGCTGCAGACTCCCAACTGGCCAACAAAGGCTGTCCTCTGGAAGAGGCGTCATCTCTGCCTCCTCTGCATCACCCCACCCTCGCTCTACATACTGACTAGAGCGTTGTGTACCTCCCTCTGTAGGGATTTCTTCCTCCTCCATTGACTCCTCCTCCTCCTCATCCTCCTCACAAAGTGAGCCCTGCCCAGCCCTTTGTGAGGAACCACGTTGCGCTGACTGTCCTGAAGGTAATTGAATTTGTGACTCCTCATCCTCCACCTCTTCCAAAACCTCTTCCTTTAGTGCTTTCAGTGATTTCTGAAGCAGGCAGATAAGGGGGACAGTCATGCTGACTAGTGCATCATCTGCACTCGCCATCCGCGTTGAGACATCAAACGCACGCAAAACGTCGCAGATGTCCTTCATAGAGGCCCACTCAGTAGTGGTGAAGTGTGAACGGTGCAAAATGCGAGTTGATTGCGCCTGTTGCAGCTGATACTCCATTACTGCTGGCTGCTGCTCACACAACCGCTCCAACATATGTAACGTGGAATTCCACCTGGTGGGTACGTCACATATGATGCGATGTTCAGGAAGGCGAAATCTGACTTGCAGAGCTGCAATGCGCGATCTGGCCATGCTGGAACGTCGCAAGTGAGCGCACTCTAGGCGGACCTTGTGCATCAGTGCATCAAGATCCGGATAGTCCCTCAAAAAACTCTGCACGACCAAGTTGAGCACATGTGCCAGACATGGTATGTGAGTGAGGTTGCCAAGGCTGGCACCAGATTTCGGCCATTGTCACACACTACCAAGCCTGGCTGGAGATTAGCTGACAAAAACCACACGTCGCTCTCCTGCTTGATGGCATCCCAGAGCTCCTGCGCTGTGTGGCTTCGATTCCCCATGGAAATTAATTTCAGGACGGCCTGTTGACGTTTGGCCACGGCTGTGCTCATATCGGTCGCAACAGGTAAGCGTTCACGGGTCCATGTGGAGGTATACCGTGACGGCTCGTGCAGCGATGATTCTGAGGAACTGGAGTAGGAGGAGGAATCAATGTGTACAGACTGGATTCCTGCAATCCTTGGAGTTGGCAGAACACGTACAGCGCCACTGGCAAGATCTGTACCCGGCTCCACAACATTGACCCAATGGGCAGTGAGGTAAAGGTATCGTCCCTGGCCATGGGTACTGGTCCACGCATCGGTGGTCAGGTGGACCCTGCTACTGACGGCGTTTAGTAGCGCATGTTTAATGTTTCCCTCGACATGTTTTTGCAGAGCAGGGACAGCTTGCCTGCTGAAATAAAATCGGCTTGGCACATTATATTGTGGGACTGCCAATGCCATAAAGTTCCTGAAACTGTCAGTCTCCACCAGCCTGAATGACAGCATTTCAAGGGACAGGAGTTTTGCAATGCCAGCATTCAGAGCCTGTGCTCGTGGATGGTTTGCCGAGTATGGCCGTCTTTTATCCCATGCCTGTGGTACCGATGGCTGTTTTTTGTTCTGGGAGTGTGACGATGACTGTGAACTTGCTGCTGTGGGTGGAATAACAGTTTGTCTATGGACAACAGTGACCGAGGTTCTTCCATGGAGATCCTGTGAGGAAGCCGAACCAGGTGTGTGTGAGCTGGAGGTAGAGGCTCGAACACGACCTGAAGATGTAGGTGCTGCTGTAGGTTGGCCTACATCTCCAGTGTGTCTTTGTAACTCAGCTACGTGCTTTGTCCGTACATGTTTCCACATATTTGTGGTATTCAGGTTACTGATATTTTTACCTCTTTTAACTTTTTGCTTACACAGCTTGCATTGAACATAGCAAATATCATCTACAAGTCTGTCAAAAAAGGACCACGCAGTGCAAGTCATGGGAGCGCCAATTTTGACATTTCTAAGAGAACTGCTCCCAACAGGTGCCAAACTGGAGGCTACAGGCAAGCGAGTCTGCAGCCTACCTCTCCCTCCTCTTTGTACCGTTGGGACAATCTCTTCCTCAGAGCTGCTCCCACCACCTTCCTGTTGCTCACGCCATGTTGGGTCTCGGACTTCATCATCTCCACTACCCTCTTCCAACACCTGCTGCTGTTGGATGGTCTGGGCAGCACCATGCTCCACAAAACCTGGCACCTGAGTCTCATCATCATCATAAGATGCGTTCTGCGGTGTGCTGTCCATCGGCACTGGCTCACCCGCCTCTTCAGATTGAGAGAGACACAGCTGTTGCGCATCACTGCATACTCCCTCTTCTTCAAATTGCAGAATGCTGCTTGCCTGTGCCCGTGTTTGCGAGCCAACAGATTCTGAGAACAGAAGCAGAGACTCAGGTGGCTCCTGTACAGAACTCTCTGACTGCCTGGGCAATTTGACAGGCGGTGAACAAACAGATGGTTGCTCAACAGTGTTGTGTTCCTGAGAGGATGTGGAAGGAATTGAAGTCGATGCATTGGCTGCCATCCAACCAACAACGGCTTCAATTTGTTCTTCCAGCAGCAGGGGGGCACGCCGAGCTCCTACCAAAGTGCGCATAATGGAACGCTCATGGGTAAAACTGGTGGTGTCAGGAGTCGAACCCAGTACCTCTTGTCCACTGGCCAGCAGCTCTACCATCTGAGCTATTCTGCTGGCTGCAAAGTTCCTTGCTGAACCCAGATACCATTGACTGTTCTTCCTGATTGGCTACACCTAGTGCTCTCTTGATTGGGCCTCTGATTGCCAATTACACACCCTATATAAACCTGGCCCTGTGGGTGTGTCATTGCGAGATTATTGTGCTTCCAGCCTTTAGTCAAGCTCTTTCTCCTGCTGTTCCTGCTGTTACAAACACTGCTCTCCTGTGTACCGACCTCCTGCTGCCACCTGACTACGTTATCTGCCTGCTCCTCTGCTACCGAACTGCCTTTCCTGTGTACCGACCTCCGGCTGCCACCTGACTACGTTATTTGCCTGCTTCCCTGCTACAAACACTGCCTTTCCTGTGTACCGACCTCGGCCTGCCTTCTGACTACGCTACCTGCCTCTGCTTTCCCTAGTGTTTGCAGTAACATCGGCTCCAACCCAGATGGGATCCTGACAGAATAATCTCGCGCCAAAATGGAGTCCGCTGTGAACACCCTGAGGCGGCAAGTTACGGAGCTTCAAAGTTTTTGTACTGACTCTCAAGGAAAATATGCCAAGTTACAAACTGATTTCACGGCGATACAACAGGAAGTAATTGAGCTACAAAAACAACTACTGGACGTGCGCAATTCAGGGTCCGAATCAAACGCGCGGCTGCCGCTGCCTGCAAAGTTCAGTGGGGATCGCAAGCAGTACCGAGGATTCCTCAATCAATGCCGCATATACTTCCAGATGCAACCTGCTCCCTTTACCAGTGAGAGGAAGAAAGTTTTTTTCATGATAAATCTCCTGACGGATGAAGCTCTTGCTTGGGCTTCACCTTATGTACAAAAGGACTATGCCCTCCTTAATGACCTGGAAGCTTTCATCGCAGCTATGAATCAAGTTTTTGATGACCCAAACCGCTGTGCCACAGCAGAAACCAAATTACATAATTTGCGCCAAGGACGTCGCTCTGTTGCGGAATATACATCGGAGTTCCGTCGCTGGGTGGCCGACACCACCTGGAATCCAGCGGCCCAGAGAAGTCAATTTCGACGAGGGTTATCAGAACCAGTGAAAGACGAGCTTGCCAGGGTTGAGACCCCTGACCAGTTGGAGGACTTTATTCAACTATGTATCCGGATTGACCAGAGACTTACTGAAAGGAGAAAGGAGAGACTGCGAGCACTTGGGAATAGCCCTGGCTTCTCATTTTCAGCATCAGACCACCAAGAAAAGACGCAAGTTGTGTCTGAACCGATGCAGATCGACGTCATCCGAAGACCACTCTCTGCACAGGAGAAGGAGAGGCGCGTGCAGAACATCTCTGCCTCTATTGTGGGGACCCTGGACACTATGCCATCAACTGTCCTAACAAAAGGACTATAGCCTTTACCAACAACAGGTCTGCCAGCAATACGGACCTTTCTCAGCAGTCGGATTCCATCTTGCAGACTATCTCATCAGTAACGCCAGAAATAGACAAAATACATACCACATCATCTCATTTTGTAATCCCCATTCAGGTTGTAATGGGCACCCAAAAAATACAATGCTCTGCCCTGTTGGATTCAGGAGCAGGAGGAAATTTTATGGGCTTAAAATTTACACGTGATAATGATATTTCCAGTAGGACCAAATCCACACCAATTGAAATGGAAACTGTGGATGGATCACCTTTGTCTTCTGGACCTGTCACGCATGAGACAATCGAACTGGAGATTTGTATCGACCCGGATCATCATGAAGCTGTCAGTTTCCACCTTATTTCATCTCCGAAATTTCCGGTTATTCTAGGGATCCCCTGGTTTTCAGTCCATAACCCTTCTATCAACTGGGCATCAAGGACCATCACCTTTCCATCTGACTACTGTAAGAATAATTGTCATAAGGAACCCCCTGTTCTCCAACAAGTCCAAATATCTGAGATTTCGCATGAGAAGGAAGAGAAACAACCACCTCAATATCAGCAGTTCTCTGATGTCTGCAGTAAGAAGAAAGCAGATCAATTACCTCCTCACCGTCCTTACGACTGTCCCATTGAATTGCTGCCAGGAGCAACCATTCCATTTGGACGGATTTACAATCTTTCCGAACCTGAATTGAAGGTATTAAGAAAGTTCCTGGATGAAAATTTAGAGAAAGGCTTTATTCGACCTTCCACATCTCCAGCTGGGGCACCCCTGTTCTTTGTTGAAAAGAAAGACTCCACTCTGCGGCCATGTATTGACTACAGAGAGATGAATAATATCACTGTCAAGAATCGCTACCCGCTACCCTTGATTCCTGAACTATTTGAGAGACTCCGTTCTGCGAAAATCTTTACGAAGCTGGATCTTAGAGGGGCTTACAACCTCATACGGATTCGCCCAGGAGATGAGTGGAAGACCGCCTTCAGAACGAGATATGGACATTTTGAATCTCTTGTTATGACCTTTGGCCTTAGCAATGCCCCAGCCACCTTTCAACATTTTATTAATGATGTATTTCGAGATTTCTTGGACCAATTCGTTGTGGCTTATCTCGATGACATTCTTATATTTTCAGACACCTTGGAAGAGCATCGCAGGCACGTCCAGTTAGTCTTGGAACGACTACAGGAGAACCATCTCTACATTAAACTTGAAAAATGTGAGTTTGAACAAACCAGTATCCAATTTCTGGATATATCATCTCCCCAGAAGGTCTGAGCATGGATCCCGGCAAAATCAATGCTGTAGTGGACTGGCCTGTTCCAAGAAATTTAAAAGACGTCCAGCGTTTCATAGGATTTGCAAATTTTTACCGAAAATTTATAAAGAACTTTTCACGGATCATACTACCAATTACTACACTAACAAAAAAGACCAAAGCATTTTTCTGGTCTCCAGAGGCACAGGAGGCTTTTGACAAGTTGAAAACTCTTTTTACGTCTGCTCCATTGTTAGTACACCCAAATCCTGAATTGCCATTTACTGTCGAAGTGGACGCCTCGGACTCTGCAGTGGGAGCTATTCTGTCTCAGCGAGTTGGGGACAAGATGCAACTTCACCCATGTGCGTTTCTTTCCCACACCATGTCATCTGCAGAAAAGAACTACGACATTGGTAATAAAGAACTGTTAGCCATTAAAGTTGCCTTCTCCGAGTGGAGACATCTTCTGGAAGGTGCCAATCACCCTGTGACTGTCCTCACGGACCACAAGAATCTTGAATTCCTCCGTACAGCAAAAAGATTGTCTGCAAGACAAGCACGATGGGCCTTATTTTTCTCAAGATTCAATTTTATAATCTCTTACCGGCCTGGTTCAAGAAATGGCAAGGCTGACGCCCTGTCCAGGATGTGTTCGGAACCTCAGGAGAGGTCTAGTAATGATGATACAATTCTAGGCCCTAAAAATTTTTTGGGAATATTGCACTCTAGAGGACTAGGTAATAGAATTAAAGATGGATATCAAGAGGACTCTTTCCTTAACCATCCTTCGGAAGACGTCGATCTTTCATTCAAAGAGGGGTTTTGGATGCAGAAACACCAAATATATGTACCTGAATCTTCTCGCCTTGAAGTCCTCAAAAGTGTCCATGATTCTAAACTGACAGGACATCCTGGAGTTGCAAAAACACAAGACTTACTACTTCGTTTCTTTTGGTGGCCTAATTGTAGGAAGGACGTGAGGAAATATGTTTCTGTCTTGACCCGCACCACAATTGTGGTTTACCAGAGCAATGGGGTACTCAGAGCCGAGCCCATGGAAGTCTATGGGGTTGTCACAGGTAGCGCTGGCTCGGTCTGTGGCCCTGGCGGTCAGGCGTATGTTGGCGGGAATATTTACAGGGAATAGGTATATATACAGTTCGTGACGCCACCTGTAGTTCTCTGATCACTAAGACCAGCGCTGCTGTAGATCTCTGAGGGGATGGTGAGGCAGCTAGATGTCGGGTCCCCTACAGGTGGGACTCTTCCCTCAGGTCGATAGTTATGGTGGGGTTGTGCAGATAAATAAGTCAGTCTCACACATCCAGTGTCTTTCCATACCTTTTACTTGTCAGATGATAAGGCAGGTCCCAGGGAGGCTGGTCGGGTGGAGGATGTGCTTTGAGATAACAGCTGAACAGGTTATGGGCCTCCTTACTTTCAAAGATGATGAGTTCAACCAGCATAAAGCTTAGTTCCCTCCAAGAACTCCAGCTTCTTCAAAGCTGTACTGCCCGGTCAGTTTTGTGGTCGGAGTCTTCCTTTGAGAGAGCTGGGTTCCTAATGTGGTCCTGCAGTGACTCAAAGTTCCCACTCTCCCTGACCCCAGTTACGTACCGACACTCCAAGGGCTGCTTTCTGTAACCTAAGGTCCAGTAAGCCTCTGGTTTTTCTATCACTATGCCTGGAGCTATAGTGACGCTTCGGTCCCCAGTGACCGGTGACAATGTGCAGGATAATCCAATCCTAAGGCACTTCTGAATTCCTTCCACTGCGCCTTTCGCCCTGTCCGCGCTTGTAGCTTAAGCACTCCACACTTCCTAGGTAATGCAGGCTAGTCCCTTCTTGCTTCTTCCCAGAGCTTGCTAACAGGTGCTCAGTAATCTTCTAGTTCAGGAGCACGTCACTGAACTCCACTGTCCTTGGGACAGGAGACTGAAGGTCCTGCTGCTGACTCCTCTTTCTTCCTGCACAGACTGCACACTGGTGGGATGACTCACTCAGGAGCCACCCAGGCTAGACTGACTGACTGGACTCCACTCGCTAGATCTCACTAGCTCTTATAACCTATGGGTGTGTCTAAGTGTGTGATGGAGTGAATGTTTATTGAGCATTAAACTGTTACCTCTCCGCACATCCTCCAGGGTACTGCGTGTGCCTTCACACCAGGGCTACACATTTCAACCTGTTTAACATGCGCACGAAACAAGACCCCACGATCGTCTCCTCTAGGACTCTTGCAACCACTCCCAGTTCCATCCAGGCCTTGGGGATCTATTTCCATGGATTTTATTGTGGAACTACCCCCTTCCAAACAGATGACCGTCATCCTTGTCATAGTGGACCGACTCACAAAAATGGCCCACTTTATTCCAACTGAAGGAATTCCTACTGCTGAAAAAACTGCAGAACTGATGATCAAAGAAGTATTCAGGTTACATGGAATTCCTGACAGCGTGGTGTCTGACAGAGGCGTTCAGTTTACGTCAAAATTTTGGAAGAGTTTCTGTACAGCCTTGGGAGTCACGGTGAATCTTTCTACCGCTTTCCATCCTCAGTCCAATGGCCAGACGGAGAGAACGAACCAGACTTTGGAGCAATACCTCCGTTGCTTCATTTCCTATCTTCAGGATGACTGGGTGGACTATTTACCAACAGCAGAGTTTGCCTACAACAACTCCATACATAGCGCTACATCTCAAACCCCATTTTTTGCTAATTATGGAGTACATCCAGTATTTATCCCTAATCTGCCAGTGAACACTCCCATTCCTGCTGTTAATGACAGGCTTACAAAATTACAGGAATCCCAGAAGGAATTATCAGAGATATTGCTCAAGACCCAGGAAGAATATAAGGAAGCAGCAGATAAACATCGGAGAGTGCCCCCTGCTCTTCAGGTTGGAGACAAAGTTTGGCTGTCCACTAAAAACCTTAAGACACATGTGCCATCCTCCAAATTGGGTCGGAAATTCATTGGACCTTTTCAAATTTCTGCAAAAATTAACCAGGTTGCTTTTCGTTTAAAACTTCCCAACAATCTAAAGATTCATCCAGTGTTTCACATATCCTTGCTCAAATCCTTCTGTGAAAACCCGTTTCCAGGAAGAATTCAGCCACCTCCTCCACCAGAAAGGATCCGTGGTGAAGAAGAATACATTGTGGATAAGATTCTGGACTCACGAAAATTCAGAGGTAAACTGCAGTATCTGGTGCAGTGGAAGGGTTACGGACCAGAGGAAAATTCATGGGAACCAAGGGACAACGTCCATGCTCCTAGACTAACAAGAGCCTTTCATCAAAGGTACCCGGATAAGCCAGCTCCTGAGATGTCCAGAGGCCATCCTGGAAGGAGGGAGTACTGTCAGGAGTCGAACCCAGTACCTCTTGTCCACTGGCCAGCAGCTCTACCATCTGAGCTATTCTGCTGTCTGCAAAGTTCCTTGCTGAACCCAGATACCATTGACTGTTCTTCCTGATTGGCTACACCTAGTGCTCTCTTGATTGGGCCTCTGATTGCCAATTACACACCCTATATAAACCTGGCCCTGTGGGTGTGTCATTGCGAGATTATTGTGCTTCCAGCCTTTAAGGTACTGCCACACTAAACAATCCCGCTAGCGATCACAATAACGACGCATACTAATGCGATCGCTAGCGGATTGTTTCTATATCGCTAAATGCGCCCACATTTAGCGATATAGTTAACGACGCTATCGCCGTTAGCGATCTTCTTAACGACTTTAGCGGTACAAAAGTACCGCTAAATCGCTAAGAAAAGGTGCCACACAGCGATTAGATACTTACCCAGCGGGAGCGCCGACGAGAAATTAGGGTCCGGAACGATTCCAGCGACGAGCGAGATCACAGCAGGAAGCTCGTCGCTGGAAGCTGCCGCACTGAACAATATCGCTAACGGGATCGCTAAATAGTGACGTTTTTTAGCGATCCCGTTAGCGATATTGTTTAGTGTGGCATACCCTTTAGTCAAGCTCTTTCTCCTGCTGTTCCTGCTGTTACAAACACTGCTCTCCTGTGTACCGACCTCCTGCTGCCACCTGACTACGTTATCTGCCTGCTCCTCTGCTACCGAACTGCCTTTCCTGTGTACCGACCTCCGGCTGCCACCTGACTACGTTATTTGCCTGCTTCCCTGCTACAAACACTGCCTTTCCTGTGTACCGACCTCGGCCTGCCTTCTGACTACGCTACCTACCTCTGCTTTCCCTAGTGTTTGCAGTAACATCGGCTCCAACCCAGACGGGATCCTGACAGGTGGATGCTGTGTCACTGAGGGCGGCAGCAGCCACAGAATCCCCACGTCCTCTCCCTGCTGAAACTCCACGACCATGACCACGTGCCTTACTCACTGACTTCTTCATCTTGGTAGATTGATAAAGAAAGTCAGAAAAGTTATAAGGCCTTAGTTTGATTATTACGCAGAGACTGAAGTGAACACTGAAACACAACTGTTCACAATCTGTGAAAGGCTACTCCTTTGTCTACTTCTATAGTGTTTGCAACCAATGTATTGGATACGGATGGAAGCGCGTCACACTAATAGATTATATTTTAAATGGAATGGAGCAGAACCAATTGGAGATAAATGAAAAGGATGAGGCACTGAGACACGCTCAGCAGAGTACAAGCAGCAGTGCTTGAACAAGTAACTGGAGCGTGATGTGCACTCAAAAAATAAAAAACACAGACTGAAGTGAACACTGAAACACAACTGTTCACAATCTGTGAAAGGCTACTCCTTTGTCTACTTTTTAGTGTTTGCAACCAATGTATTGGATACGGATGGAAGCGCGTCACACTAATAGATTATATTTTAAATGGAATGGAGCAGAACCAATTGGAGATAAATGAAAAGGATGAGGCACTGAGACACGCTCAGCAGAGTACAAGCAGCAGTGCTTGAACAAGTAACTGGAGCGTGATGTGCACTCAAAAAATAAAAAACACAGACTGAAGTGAACACTGAAACACAACTGTTCACAATCTGTGAAAGGCTACTCCCTTGTCTACTTCTATAGTGTTTGCAACCAATGTATTGGATACGGATGGAAGCGCGTCACACTAATAGATTATATTTGCATGGAGCTGCAAGAATTACACTGAAGAAAAAAAAAAGAGTCTGTGAGTGACACGTGCAGATGCCTACAGACAGCGTTGCATGCAGAGCAAACTGCAGCGTCACCTGCACTCACACACACCTTGCAGAGCTGTTAAAACAACACTGCAGGCAAAAGGAAGCTTTACACAGCGGTTGGTGCTAGCCTGCCTACAGCACAGTACACTAAATCGCAATCTCTAACTGTCCCTCAGAGTCAGCACAGCAGCGTTCTGTCCCTTACTGAATTCACAGCACAGTGACGCTAAAATGGCGGCGGCGCCTTTTATAGTGCATTCTGACATCATTTCAGCATCCAATCACAGCCATGCCATTAGTTAACATGACCGCAGCAGTACAGGATGTGCCCACACTTCTTAGGATTCCTCATTGGCTGACTAAAATCACATTGCCTCTCAAAGAATTATGGGAACTTCCGATTCCGGTATACGATATATGGAAAATATCGAAACTAAGTATCGAAAGGCCGATAGAGCTAATATCGGCCGATACCCGATACTTGCAGTATCGTATCGCTCAACACTAGTCAAAAATGAAATTTTTGGGGGAATTCAAACTGACATGCCAGCATTGTTGTGTGGGGTCCTAACTAAGGGGCACAGCAAATTTTAGGGTGATCTGACCAAAGGGGCGGATCTATGACCCCCCAAAGTGAGCACCCCTCCTCATTTTAGGGGGTCATAGCTCCGCCCTCTTTGGTCAGATCACCCTAAAATTTGCTGTGCCCCTTAGTTAGGACCCCCACAACAATGCTGGGGTGTCAGTTTGAATTCCCCCCAAAATTTCATTTTTGACAAAATCGATATCCCCGGCCCTTAATGTATGTCATTTTTGGCAATTTTTTAAATATTCGATCTGACACCCCAGCATTGTTGTGAGGGTCCTAACTAAGGGGCACAGCTAATTTTAGGGTGATCTTATCAAAGGGGGCGGAGCTATGACCCCCCAAAGTGAGCACCCCTCCTCATTTTAGGGGGTCATAGCTCCGCCCCCTTTGGTCAGATCACCCTAAAATTTGCTGTGCCCCTTAGTTAGGACCCCCACAACAATGCTGGGGTGTCAGTTAGATTTCCCCCAAAAATTTCATTTTTGACAAAATCGATACCCCCTGCCCTTACTGTATGTCATTTTGGCAATTTTTTAAAAATTCGAACTGACACCCCAGCATTGTTGTGGGGGTCCTAACTAAGGGGCACAGCAAATTTTAGGGTGTTCTGACAAAAGGGGGCGGAGCTATGACCCCCTAAAATGAGGAGGGGTGTCCAATTTGGGGGGTCATAGCTCTGCCCCCTTTGGTCAGATAACCCTAAAATTTGCTGTGCCCCTTAGTTAGGACCCCCACAACAATGCTGGGGTGTCAGTTCGAATTTTTAAAAAATTGCCAAAAATGACATACATTAAGGGCCGGGGGTAAAGATTTTGTCAAAAATGAAATTTTTGGGGGAATTCAAACTGACACCCCAGCATTGCTGTGGGGGTCCTAACTAAGGGGCACAGCAAATTTTAGGGTGATCTGACCAAAGGGGGCAGAGCTATGACCCCCCAAAGTGGGCACCCCTCCTTATTTTAGGGGGTCATAGCTCTGCCCCCTTTGGTCAGATCACCCTAAAATTTGCGGTGCCCCTTAGGTAGGACCCCGACAACAATGCTGGGGTGTCAGTATGAATTTTTAAAAAATTGCCAAAAATGACATACAGTAAGGGCCGGGGGTATCGATTTTGTCAAAAATGAAATTTTTTGGGGAATTCAAACTGACACCCCAGCATTGTTGTGGGGGTCCTAACTAAGAGGCACAGCAAATTTTAGGGCGATCTGACCAAAGGGGGCGGAACTATGACCCCCAAAGTGGGCACCCATCCTCATCCTTACTGTATGTCATTTTTGGCAATTTTTTAAAAATTCGAACTGACACCCCAGCATTGTTGTGGGGGTCCTAACTAAGGGGCACAGTAAATTTTAGGGTGATCTGACTAAAGGGGGCGGAGCTATGACAACCCTAAAATGAGGAGGGGTGCCCACTTTGGGGGGTCATAGTTCCGCCCCTTTTGGTCAGATCACCGTAAAATTTGCTGTGCCCCTTAGTTAGGACCCCCTCAACAATGCTGGCGTGTCAGTTCGAATTTTTAAAAAATTGCCAAAAATTACATACAGTAAGGTCCGGGGTATCGATTTTGTAAAAAATGAAATTTTTGGTGGTATTGAAACTGACACCCCAGCATTGTTGTGGGGGTCCTAAGTAAGGGGCACAGTAAATTTTAGGGTGATCTGACTAAAGGGGGCGAGCTATGACAACCCTAAAATGAGGAGAGGTGCCCACTTTGGGGGGTCATAGCTCCGCCCCTTTGGTCAGATCACCCTAAAATTTGCTGTGCCCCTTAGTTAGGACCTCCACAACAATGCTGGTGTGTCAGTTTGAATTCCCCCCAAAATTTTATTTTTGACAAAATCGATACCGCCGGCCCTTACTATGTCATTTTTGGCAATTTTTTAAAAATTCAAACTGACACACCAGCATAGTTGTGGGGGTCCTAACTAAGGGGCACAGCAAATTTTAGGGTGATCTGACCAAAGGGGGCGGAGCTATGACTCCCCAAAGAGGGCACCCCTCCTCAATTTAGGGGGTCATAGCTCCGCCCCCTTTGGTCAGATCACCCTAAAATTTGCTGTGCCCCTTAGTTAGGACCCCCACAACAATGCTGGGGTGTCAGTTCAAATTTTTAAAAATTGCCAAAAATGACATACAGTAAGGGCCGGGGTATCGATTTTGTCAAAAATGAAATTTTTGGGGGAATTCAAACTGACACACCAGCATTGTTGTGGGGGTTCTAACTAAGGGCACAGCAAATTTTAGGGTGATCTGACCAAAGTAGGCGGAGCTATGACCCCCCAAAGTGGGCACCCCTCCTCATTTTAGGGTGTCATATCTCCGCCCCCTTTGGTCAGATCACCCTAAAATTTGCTGTGCCCCTTAGTTAGGACTCCCACAACAATGCTGGGGTGTCAGTTTGAATTCCCCAAAAAATTTCATTTTTGACAAAATCGATACCCCGGCATTTACTGTATGTCATTTTTGCCAATTTTTTAAAAAATTGAATTGACACCCAAGAATTGTTGTGGGGGTCCTAACTAAGGGGCACAGCAAATTTTAGGGTGATCTGACCAAAGGGGGCGGAGCTATTGCCGGGGTCGTAGCGACAATCCACTCGTCCTTCAGTCACTCCAAATTAAATTATGAGCATGTGGTACCAGAATAAGAAAGAGTCAGACAATCAGGCTGGTTCAATCTTAGAGCATGCTCTTAAAATGGTGCTAACAGGCGACCATTTCAGCAAGTTCTGAGCTTTATTTTCACATACATAGAATTACATACACAGGATATCAGGTGGAGTAAGGGATGGATGGGGGAGAGGAGGTAAGCTATAGATGTCCATATATGTACATGTCCAGCATCTGGCCATCTCTAATTGGTCCTTAGATCTTCTTCTAAGTCCTCCTTTCATCGTGTCATCCTTAAGTTTCGTTTCCTAAGAATCGATTCTGGTTTTCTTGTATATCACGTGGTTTCTCAGTTCGAATTATTAGATAGTTAGCGTAGTACAGTGGTAGGACACAAGGTGGAGACAGACACCAGTGCATTTCTCGGAGACAGACACTAGCTGGTACTGACGTCATCTTAGAATAAATTTCAATCTGAATACTACTCATTCAAGGAAAACTTTGTGTTTTAAATAGTGGTAAGCACATAAGCATATAGAAGTATAAGAAAACATATAAACATATGAATATAAAGATATAAAAATAGCATACAAAATATATATAAAATATAAAAGTAGAAAATTATATTTTACCTTGACAATCCCCCCTAAACACTAAGTTTTCCCTTAATATATGTGGCATTTGAGACTGTCCATGTGTGGGGACAGGGGTAGTGGATTTCTTCGCTTGGTCATTTTAGAAGCTGGCCCCTTATGGACCGCCCCCAAACAACCAAGTCCCTACCAAACCTGCACATGGAGTTCTCCCATCTATCCCTAAACTAAATCTCTTATTTCCATCTGCATCTTGTCATAGGGGGTTTTATCAGGTTTATCCTGCGGAGTATATTTCTCCATATCACCCTTATCAGTGTCGTCATATAGCAGGGACAGAACTTCCTGATAAAGGAAAGTACCTGAGGAGGCGGTTGCATTGGTCACAGCTTTCCTATACATAGGTATAATTGATCTGTATAGCTGGGATGAGAGCGAACGGAAACCCGCCAGGATCTGATTCTGAGCTTTGTATTCGTCTGGGACCCCCCTAGGAACCCCTATAGAGTCTATGTAAACTTTGGGATCCTCAGCATAACCAGTGTGCAGCTGACCCAGACTCCTTCTCTTTCTGGATATCAGTGGAGCTATATTCTCGGATCCAGACTCTCTCTAACGTGTCTTTTAATGACTACCCAGTCTCCAGGCTGCAGGCTGTGACTCCCAGGATCCTGGTTCGGATCTAGAAGAGAACTGAAAACATTATCATGTACTTTCTTGAGTCTTTTATGCAAATCCCTTATATATGAGCTTAATACATGGTTACTCATTTCCAATGCTTGGGAAAAGAAACATCCTAAACTAGGCACTTTGCCAAATAATACTTCATACGGAGAAAGTCCAGTTCTCCTATTTGGAGTGTACCTTACTGAGTATAGGGCTAATGATAAACATTCAGGCCAAGATTTCCCTGTTTCAGCCATGGCCTTTTGAATTTTTAACTTCAATGTCCCATTTAGTCCTTCTACTTTTCCACTGCTTTCTGGATAATATGGGGTGTGGAAAGCTTATTGAATTCCCTGAGCTGTCAAGACTTCATTCATTATTTCACCTGTGAAATGTGTACCTCTGTCACTTTCGATTACCTCTGGTACTCCATACCTGCACACCACCTCCGCAAGCAGCTTCTTTGCGGTTGCCGCAGCCGTAGCCTTGGCAATCGGGAAAGCCTCCGGCCAACCTGAGAATAAATCAAAACACACCAACACTCCCATGACCCTGATTTTGGCAGCCGAATATAATCAATCTGCAGTCTCTGGAAAGAATAGAAGGGCCGAGGGGCGTGTTTGGGTGGTGTCTTGACTACCCTTCTCTGATTATGTGTAGCACATACCATGCATCCCTGGATCAAACCTTCTATACAGGTGGAAAAGCCTGGTGCCGCCCAATGCTTCTGCATCACACTCATCACAGCAGTTTTGGACTGGTGGGTTGGCCCATATAACATCTGGGCAACCGCAGGGTACAACGCCCTTGGAAGGCATCGACGCATCCCTCTTCCCCATACCCCATTTGCTTCATTCAGACATGCACCTTCTTTTTCCCACTTTTCTACTTCCTCCTGGCGCACCTGAGCCTGCATCTGGGATAAGGCATCCTCCGACACAAAGGGATTTTTGGGAGCGCTTACCTGGTGCATCGTTACCCCTTGGAGTGGTCTACTGGCTGCTGTTTTTGCTGGTGCATCGGCCATTGCGTTTCCTTTACTCACCTGATCAGTGCGTCTGGTATATGCTTTAACTTTTATGACAGCTACTTCTTTTGGTAATTGTAATACATCAATTAACTGCTGGACTGCGTCAGCATTTTTAATGGGATGTCCTGCTGCCGTCAGGAATCCTCTAGACTTCCAAATTGAACCAAAATCATAAGCTATACCGAATGCGTATCTAGAATCCGTGTAGATGTTAACAATTCTACCTTCAGCTATCTTACAGGCCTCGGTCAGAGCCTTAAATTCAGCCTCCTGGGCCGACTGATATGGGAGCATTGGTTCTGCTTTGATTACTGCATTCAGGGAGACGATGGCATACCCGGTGTGGAAGGTACCTGAGTCATCTTGGTGGCGAGATCCATCTACAAAAGATTCAAAATCAGCATTAAGTCTTTCAGTTTCAAACACTGTGGGTAGGCCTGCTGTTCCCTGTGCCATAAGCTGAACACAATCATAAGGAATCTCCTCTCTTGGATCTTCTTTGTACAATACCGTACCTGACCTCCCCTGTTGTGAATGGGTTTGAGATGAGTTCTGAGCAGAGGCTCCCTCTGGTGGTTACAAGCGGTGCTAGTCTGTCCAGTGAAGATTGTGAGGACTGGGAATCAGGTGTTACTGACTGGTCTTATATAAGGGAGTCACCTTCCCATCAGGGTTACCGGTGATCAATTGTTCTGGTCTGAATCCTTTATTCCTGTTTCCCTTGTAGCCTGCTGTGTCGTGTCTGCATCTCCTGCTAACAGATAAGACATTTTCTTCTTTTGTTTTTGTGCTATATTTTTGCATTTTGTCCTGCACTTCTGTGGGGGCCTTCTGGGTCCCCTCCGAAGGCTTCTGCCCTCTCAGTTTTGTTCAGCCACTGATGTTTGTACTTTTGCTTTTTCCAGTTTTTTCAGTGGCTGCTGTTTTGATTTTGTTACACCAGAGAACTAATTTAGGTGGAAGAGGTCGTGTGATCTCAGGTGTTTTTGAAATTAGTAGAGTTGGTGCTTTTCAGGGTTTTCTGGGATTGCAGTAAGTACCCTTCCTATCCTTTTCTATTTAGTTAGTTTGGGCCCCAGCGTTTGCTCATACTATTTTCTTTCTGTGTCAGTATTTCATCTTGTCTAACCGCCATTACATGTTTGGGGGCTTTCTATTATCTTTGGGGTTCTGCTCCGGGGCAGATAGCTTTCCTATTTCTATCTTTAGGTGTAGTTAGTTTCTCAGGCTGTGACGAGGCGTCTAGGACCAACGTAGGAACGCTCCACGGCTGCCTCTAGTTGTGGTGGTTAGTCAGGGTACTGCAATCTCATAGATTCCAACTGCTCTGGTGTATTGCCTTTTTTACCTGCACTCCTCAGCTACCGAAACAAAACAGTATCACCGGCCTAAAAATTGAAAATTGTATGGTACTCACAGAAGGGAAAAAATATTGTGAAAGAAAAAAGGTTGTCAGAGTTGTCAGAGATATTTTTCTGTTTGTTGCATTTTTTTTTTCCCTCTGTATCTCTGGGTGCTGGGGAGGATCTTTTCTCTCAATGGAGTTTGCACAGTTGTCTGGCCGTGTGGATCAGCTTGCCACTGAGGTTCGGAGTATTGCTATCTATCTTGCTGGGTTGCCTGTTGTGGAACCTAGGATTCCCATGCCAGATTTGTTTTTAGGGGATCGAGCTAAGTTTCAGAATTTCAAAAATAATTGTAAATTGTTTTTTGCCTTAAAATCTAAGTCCTCAGGAAACGCAGCGCAGCAGGTTCAAATTATCATCTCTCTCCTGCGCGGCGATCCTCAGGATTGGGCTTTTTCCCTGATACCTGGGGATCCTGTTTTGAGTGATGTTGATGCATTTTTTCAGGCCTTGGGGTTATTGTACGATGAGCCTAATGTCACTGATCAAGCTGAAAAAGCCTTGTTGGCATTAAATCAGGGGCTTGATGACGCTGAGTTATACTGTCAGAGATTCCGTAGGTGGGCAGTCCTGACCAAATGGAATGACGACTCTTTGGCAGCCCTTTTCCGGAAGGGTCTGTCAGATAATGTAAAGGATGTTATGGTGGGATTCCCTGTCCCCTCTGGTCTCAATGATTCTATGTCATTAGCGATTCAAATTGACAGACGTTTGCGTGAGCGGAGAAGTATGCGTGGAATGGTGTTGACTCTGTTGTGGAGCGTATGCAACAGATTTGGGACCAGGTAGTGGAGAGGTTGTCCCTCTCTCAGGAGAAGGCCCAGCGGTTTGCTAACCGGCATAGGACTGATGGTCCTCGGTTTAAAGTGGGGGACTTGGTCTGGTTGTCCTCAAAGAATATTCCTATGAGAGTAGCATCTCCTAAATTTAAGCCTAGGTTCATTGGACCTTATAAGATCATGGAGATTATTAATCCTGTTTCTTTTCGTTTGCTTCTTCCAGGGACATTTAAGATCCATAACGTGTTCCACAAGTCCTTGTTGAAGAGGTTTGTTGAGCCAGTGGTTCCTGCTGCTGTGCCTCCTGACCCTGTTTTGGTTGAGGGCAATCTGGAGTATGTGGCTGAGAAAATATTAGATTCTCGTTTTTCTAGACGGAAACTCCAGTATTTAGTTAAATGGAGAGGTTATGGTCAGGAAGACAATTCTTGGGTGTTTGCTTCGGACATCCATGCTAGGAGACTTATCCGTGCGTATCATAGAACTCATCCTGACCGACCTGGTTGCTCAAATGAGGGTTCGGTGACCCCTCCTCAAGGGGGGGTACTGTTGTGAATGGGTTTGAGATGAGTTCTGAGCAGAGGCTCCCTCTGGTGGTTACAAGCGGTGCTAGTCTGCCCAGTGAAGATTGTGAGGACTGGGAATCAGGTGTTACTGACTGGTCTTATATAAGGGAGTCACCTTCCCATCAGGGTTGCCGGTGATCAATTGTTCTGGTCTGAATCCTTTATTCCTGTTTCCCTTGTAGCCTGCTGTGTCGTGTCTGCATCTCCTGCTAACAGATAAGACATTTTCTTCTTTTGTTTTTGTCTATATTTTTGCATTTTGTCCTGCACTTCTGTGGGGGCCTTCGGGGTCCCCTCCGGGGGCTTCTGCCCTCTCAGTTTTGTTCAGCCACTGATGTTTGTACTTTTGCTTTTTCCAGTTTTTTCAGTGGCTGCTGTTTTGATTTTGTTACACCAGAGAACTAATTTAGGTGGAAGAGGTCGTGTGATCTCAGGTGTTTTTGAAATTAGTAGAGTTGGTGCTTTTCAGGGTTTTCTGGGATTGCAGTAAGTACCCTTCCTATCCTTTTCTATTTAGTTAGTTTGGGCCCCAGCGTTTGCTCATACTATTTTCTTTCTGTGTCAGTATTTCATCTTGTCTAACCGCCATTACATGTTTGGGGGCTTTCTATTATCTTTGGGGTTCTGCTCCGGGCAGATAGCTTTCCTATTTCTATCTTTAGGTGTAGTTAGTTTCTCAGGCTGTGACGAGGCGTCTAGGACCAACGTAGGAACGCTCCACGGCTGCCTCTAGTTGTGGTGGTTAGTCAGGGTACTGCAATCTCATAGATTCCAACTGCTCTGGTGTATTGCCTTTTTTACCTGCACTCCTCAGCTACCGAAACATAACACTCCCCCCTAGATCCGAGAGAGGCAACAATGTGGCAGGATTAAGTGTGGTACATCTCTGCAAAGAAACATTTGGAGACATTAAAAGTGCACATTGCAATCGAAGGTGACGTGCAGCTGAAAGGTGTGCCGGTTGCACCTGGTTCAGTATGGTGTATACATCATGAGGTGTAAGTGCTGTCAGTAGATGATCAAGCACGATGTCTGACGATTTGTGGAGCAATAGTCCTACAGCATGTACTGCCCGTACACAGGACGGGGCACCTCTAGCCACTGCATCTAGTCTTCCACTGAAATAGGCTACTGGCCTTTGAATGTCACCATGTAACTAAGTCAATACTCCTGCCGCGTGTCCCTGCTGTTCATGGAGATACAGGGTGAATGGTGGTTCATAGTTGGGGTTCCTAGCGCTGGAGCTGCCACAATCCTGTTTTTGAGAAAATAAAAACAGTCTATACCTCAGGCTGCATGAGGATTGACACAGCATGTATCCACTGCCTGCAGTAGGAAATCAGTCCACGAAATATCCTAAGAGTGGCAACATTAACAGAAATAGGAAAATTCTGTACAGCTCCTTTACGAGCGCTGGTCAGATGTCGTTTGCCCCGGTGTAATGCAATGTCCCAAAAAGATAACTGAAGATTTACAAAACTGCAGTCCATCCTTTGACGCTTTACAACCAGCTTGGTACAGAAACAACATGAGTAATATTGTTGCAATGACGACACTGTTTCCTGGAGGGGCACAAATCAGTAAATCATCAACATATTATAAAAATAACATTGGCAAAATCAATAACTGTAAACCAAGCAGCATCCTGAGATATCTGGAACAAAAGTGTATATATACATATTGTACCAGCCAATACATAGAGGGTTAAATCCGGTAGCCAAAGGGGGAAGCTGAAGTTGGAATTTTTACTGTCAAGGCTACTGATAAGGAACCTTAGCTGCAGAGATGCCGAAGGTGGGGGCTAGGTTTTAAGTAAAACATCCCTTGTTACCAGTTTCTGTATCTGCTGAGCAATAGCCGTCTCTTGAGCTGAACTAAGAGGATACTGTCTCTGTTGGGGCAGAATTGCACCTGGCTTTAATTTGACCATGACTGGCTGCACCCTTAATCTGCCCACATCTGTTTTATCTGAAGCCCAGAAATCATGCGGTATCACACCTTCTACACGATACACCACTGCTCTTTTATAGCAGATGGTAATCTATTAACAAACTTCCCAGTTGCCTTTCAAATCATTATGCAGCGTAAAGGCTGCCTGTCTATTTGCTTCTCACGTACTCTGACCTTCTATTCACATGCCTAGCCCTTCGATTCTTACATACTGTGTCTTATTCCAAAAACATATTCAACAAAGGTGATTAAAAATCTGAAAACTGCTGCAGTCTGGCTCTGCGTCTCTATGCTGAATGCCTGATGGGAGGGGTAAGTCGTGCCGCTGCGCGGTTTGTGTGTGTGCTCTCCTTCAGCCTGCAGTTTGCTTATCTGTAGAGTGACCTTGGTCTAAAGCAAAATACCATCTCGCTGCTACCAGCACTTCCCCCTCCCTTATATCTCTGCTTGCTGTCACTGACTTCTGCATTCTCAGGTCCGTTCCTACAAATATAACACTTGTATGTCTCATCTATCAATCTATCGTATCTAGCTTCATCTGCCAATTTTCCTTCTTCTGTGTTCTATCCCACATCTGACCAATCATAACAGTTTTTATTCCTTGGGCGGGTGACACAGAGATAAAATGTCCCTTTCCCCCCAAATCTGGTGCGCTGATCCCTTGAAATCATTTCTATCACAGTTGAATATTTGACAGAAATCGAACTTAAAGATAACCACAGGGGTTGTAGTATTAACCCAGAAGGTAACCCCAAAGGTGGGCATGCTGGCACTACTGGAGATCAGGATACAGCCCAAAAGGATATGTATATCAGAAACTTCATGACTGCTGACTAATCTTGTCCTTCTTGCAGTGGGAGGCGTGAATCCAGGTGCTCTTGCCCTCGAGCTTCGGGCAGTAGAGGTGGTCAGGACCACAGTGTAGGGACTCTCAAATCTGGGCTGGAGACAGTCTCTTCTCACAAACTTTTTCACGTACACAAGGTCACCAGGCGAGAAGTCGTGCACCGTGTCACCTGTAAATTCTGGGAGAGAAGCAGACACTGTAGAGTGGGTGTTAGTTAACTCTTTAGACAAAGCAATCACAAATTTTACTACTTTATCATTGGTTTCAGATAGCTCCTGGTGTCTAATTTCTCCTCTCCTGGGAGGGGCACCCACTGGGAACAGAGGTAGTGCAGTAGCTTCCGGATTAGGAACAGAAGCAGGGGCTAAAGGACCGAGCCCTGGGACAGGGGCCTCAGCAACAGGGATTAAAACCTTCTCCGTTGTCCGGGTGGTTGGCAGTAGGTGCCGGAAGGCATCAGGAGGGGATATAGGCCTGACTGGGTGGTTCCGGGTGTCCCAAGATGGCCGCTGGGTGTAGCAAGATGGCTGCTGGGGGTACCAATATGGCCGCTGGGGGTAGTGGAAAGGGGTTGTCTGGGGGCGTCCCACTGTTGGGAATGGGAGGGGCATTGGGCTGGGCATTACACCAGGGACGACCCGCCCCACAGACACGGCAGGTCTCCGACTAGGGCGGATTCTGTTCACCACATGCACTAAAAGTCCAACCTCCTTTTGTTCTGAGATCGGTGCCATTATAGGGCGGTGGCTGGGGGCTTGAAACCGTGACATGCATGAGTGGTACGGCAGCCATTTTAGTTACATCAACAAGATCATATGCAGAGCATTTCACATATCCGAACAAAGGCTCGGCACCTTCTGAACCTCCTATACCATTTACTTCCTTCCAGTCCTCAACTTTTAAATTATTTGCTACTCTGAGATGTGCCTGAGCCTGATGCAGGAGTCCCTCATCACATAACTTTCCCTTCTTTTTGTCCTACATAATCCTTCCACACTGAAGGCTGAAGTCTGCCCGTAGTAGGCAAACCCATCATCTTATACAAACTCCTCACATTTTTAACAGCCTTCCTGCCTTCCCGTGACTGAACAAGCTCACTGACTCCCACAGCACCACCCTCTAACTTATGAGGTCTCTAAACATACGCATCATGATTTTAACAGAGTGCAATGATCTGTCGCGACTCAGACCACCGGCATCACTTGCAGGTCACCACCCTCAATACAGAGTCCCCGCTCTATATACTGACAAGACAAAGAGCCCTACTCAATCTGTCCCTCTCCTAACTGTGGATGGTGACTTTACAGCACAGTTCGCCGTGACACCCTACACAGCACAGAGTCCCCGCTCCATGTACTGACACCGGGGCTTCTCCTAATGAGGCTCCCCGTATTAGACAAAGAGCCCCTGCTCAATTTGTCACTTCTCAGACGAAGAGCCCTGGCTCAATTCGTCACTGATAAGACAGAGAATCCTAATCAATCTGTCACTAACTAGACTATCATGTGCGTCTTCTACCCCACTCAACACTTCAAGAATCTAAAATTTGTCCCAACTTTATTCTAACAGTCACAGGAAGGTAGCTATCTACATAAAGGTACAGTGACCGAAGGAGGAGGAAAGTGATGCTGACGCGAGTACATGCAGACATGCGACGTCACTCGGTCTCACTTGCTGGTTCGGAGCGTGGCGTGGGATCGCCTTTGGTCTCACCACTCAACCAGTCACCCACCCAGACCCAAAAAAAGACAATAAAGCAAAACCGGCAATGACTGACACACAGGCAAGTGGGACGCATATAAAGTATATGATCCCAACTTACCGTGTTCAATGGAGGCTGCAGTCCTCGCACTCAGTCACCGCGGGCACCACCGCAAAGTCCTCAGGATGGGTCCGGATGGGCGGCAATCCACTGCCCCACGTTGGATGCGCCAATTGCCGGGTCGTAGCGACAAACCACTCGTCCTTCAGTCACTCCAAATTAAATTATGAGCATGTGGTACCAGAATAAGAAAGAGTCAGACAATCAGGCTGGTTCAATCTTAGAGCATGCTCTTAAAATGGTGCTAACAGGCGACCATCTCAGCAAGTTCTGAGCTTTATTTTCACATACATAGAATTACATACACAGGATATCAGGGTGGAGTAAGGGATGGATGGGGAGAGGAGGTAAGCTATAGATGTCCATATATGTACATGTCCAGCATCTGGCTATCTCTAATTGGTCCTTAGATCTTCTTCTAAGTCCTCCTTTCATCGTGTCATCCTTAAGTTTCGTTTCCTAAGAATCGATTCTTGTTTTCTTGTATATCACGTGGTTTCTCAGTTCGAATTATTAGATAGTTACTGTAGTACAGTGGTAGGACACAAGGTGGAGACAGACACCAGTGCATTTCTCGGAGACAGACACTAGCTGGTACTGACGTCATCTTAGAATAAATTTCAATCTGAATACTACTCATTCAAGGAAAACTTTGTGTTTTAAATAGTGGTAAGTACATAAGCATATAGAAGTATAAGAAAACATATAAACATATGAATATAAAGATATAAAAATAGCATATAAAATATTATAAAATATAAAAGTAGAAAATTATATTTTACCTTGACACTATGACCCCCTAAAATGAGGAGGGGTGCCCTCTTTGGGGGGTCATAGCTCCGCCCCCTTTGGTCAGATCACCGTAAAATTTGCTGTGCCCCTTAATTATGACCCCCACAACAATGCTGGGGTGTCAGTTCGAATTTTTAAAAAATTGCCAAAAATGACAAACAGTAAGGGTCGGGGGTATCAATTTTGTAAAAAATGAAATTTTGGGAGGAATTCAAACTGACACCCCAGCATTGTGGTGGGGGTCCTAACTAAGGGGCACAGCAAATTTTAGGGTGATCTGACCAAAGGGGGCGGAGCTATGATCCCCTAAAATGAGGAGAGGTGCCCACTTTGGGGGGTCATAGCTACGCCCCCTTTGGTCAGATCACCATAAAATTTGCTGTGCCCATTAGTTAGGACCCCCACAACAATGCTGGGGTGTCAGTTTGAATTTTTAAAAAATTGCCAAAAATGACATACAGTAAAGGCCGGGGGTATCGATTTTGTCAAAAATGAAATTTTTGGGGAATTCAAACTGACACACCAGCATTGTTGTGGGGGTTCTAACTAAGGGGCATAGCAAATTTTAGGGTGATCTGACCAAAGTAGGCGGAGCTATGTCCCCCCAAAGTGGGCACCCCTCCTCATTTTAGGGGGTCATAGCTCCGCCCCCTTTGGTCAGATCACCCTAAAATTTGCTGTGCCCCTTAGTTAGGACCCCCACAACAATGCTGGGGTGTCAGTTTGAATTCCCCAAAAAATTTCATTTGTGACAAAATCGATACCCCCGGCCCTTACTGTATGTCATTTTTGGCAATTTTTTAAAAATTCGAACTGACACCCCAGCATTGTTGTGGGGGTCCTAGCTAAGGGGCACAGCAAATTTTAGGGTGATCTGACAAAAGGGGGTGGAGCTATGACCCCCCAAAGTGGGCACCCCTCCTCATTTAGGGGGTCATAGCTCCGTCCCCTTTGGTCAGATCACCCTAAATTTTGCTGTGCCTCTTAATTAGGACCCCCACAACAATGCTGGCGTGTCAGTTCGAATTTTTAAAAAATTGCCAAAAATGACATACAGTAAGGGCCGGGGTATCGATTTTGTCAAAAATGAAATTTTTGGGGAATTCAAACTGACACCCCAGAATTGTTGTGGGGGTCCTAACTAAGGGGCACAGTAAATCTTAGGGTGATCTGACCAAAGGGGGCGGAGCTATGACCCCCTAAAATGAGGAGGGGTGCCCTCTTTGGGGTGTCATAGCTCCGCCCCCTTTGGTCAGATCACCCTAAAATTTGCTGTGCCCCTTAGTTAGGACCCCCACAACAATGCTGGGGTGTCAGTTTGAATTCCCCCAAAAATTTCATTTTTTACCAAAATCGATACCCCCGGCCCTTACTGTATGTCATTTTTGGCAATTTTTTAAAAATTCGAACTGACACCCCAGCATTGTTGTGGGGGTCCTAACTAAGGGGCACAGCAAATTTTAGGGTGATCTGACCAAAGGGGGCGGAGCTATGACCCCCCAAAGAGGGCACCCCTCCTCATTTTAGGGGGTCATAGCTCCGCACCCTTTGGTCACATCACCCTAAAATTTGCTGTGACCCTTACTTAGGACCCCCACAACAATGCTGGGTGTCAGTTTGAATTCCCCCAAAAATTTCATTTTTGACAAAATCGATACCCTTACCGTATGTCATTTTTGGCAATTTTTAAAAAATTTGAACTGACACCCCAGCATTGTTGTGGGGGGGTCCTAACTAAGGGGCACTGCAAATTTTAGGGTGATCTGACCAAAGGGGGCGGAGCTATGACCCCCTAAAATGAGGAGGAGTGCCCTCTTTGGGGAGTCATAGCTCCACCCCCTTTGGTCAGATCACCCTAAAATTTGCTGTGCCCCTTAGTTAGGACCCCTACAACAATGCTGGGGTGTCAGTTTGAATTCCCCCAAAATTTCATTTTTGACAAAATCGATACCCCTGACCCTTACTGTGTATGTAATTTTTGGCAATTTTTTAAAAATTCGAACTGACACCCCAGCAATGTTGTGGTGGTCATAACTAAGGGGCACAGCAAATTTTAGGGTGATCTGACCAAAGGGGGCGGAGCTATGACCCCCTAATATGAGGAGGGGTGCCCACTTTGGGGGGACATAGCTCCGCCTACTTTGGTCAGATCACCCTAAAATTTGCTATGCCCCTTAGTTCGAACCCCCATAACAATGCTGGTGTGTCAGCTTGAATTCCCCCAAAAATTTCATTTTTGACAAAATCGATACCCCCCGGCCCTTACTGGATGTCATTTTTGGCAATTTTTTAAAAATTGGAACTGACACCCCAGCATTGTTGTGGGGGTCCTAACTAAGGGGCACAGCAAATTTTAGGGTGATCTGACCAAAGGGGGCGGAGCTATGACCCCCTTTAATGAGGAGGGTGCCCTCTTTGGGGGGTCTTAGCCCCGCCCCCTTTGGTCAAATCACCCTAAAATTTGCTGTGCCCCTTAGTTATGACCACCACAACAATGCTGGGGTGTCAGTTCGAATTTTTAAAAAATTGCCAAAAATAACATACAGGTCCTTCTCAAAAAATTAGCATATAGTGCTAAATTTCATTATTTTCCATAATGTAATGATTACAATTAAACTTTCATATATTTTAGATTCATTACACACCAACTGAAATTTGTCAGGTCTTTTATTGTTTTACTACTGATGATTTTGGCATACAACTCCTGATAACTAGTGTTGAGCGATACTGCTTGGTATCGGAAAATATCGGATCGGAATGCAGTCGCCGATATCACTAAATATCGTCGATATCCGATTCTGATACCGGAAGTCCAATGTAAGTCTATGGGAACAAAATATCGACATTAAAAAAAACCATTCTTGCCTTGTTGGTTAATTGTACATGAAGGAAAACAACAAAGAGTAATGTAGAATGTATTGGGGGAGGTTGAGGAGACAATAAAGGCATACATGTTTAACCCAATGCATTGGAATAGCATTAATATATATTTTTTTTAAATACGTTTGCATTGACTAACAAATTGACAATGTTTTAACCTTTTTTCTATTTTGGCAAATATGTATGTTTCACAACTTCCATGCTCTTCACCTTTTTAACTTTTGCCAGTGCCACACTTTCTCCTTCATAATCTTCAGCAGCAGCATCATCTTTCTCATCAAATTATTCTTCATCTTCACCTTCTTAATCTTCTTCTTAAACTTCTTGCTATTCATGTTTTTGTTTACATTACTCATATTGTTATTATTAAACTAATTAATCTTCTTCATATTCAAATTCTTCATCTTCTTCCTCTTCATCTTCTTCATCATATTCTTATTTGTGACAGAGATTCCTGTACTTGTAATCTGTAAAAGTATGAATTGTTCATCCTTCCGTTCTTGCTGTCACAAAAGATTTAAATTACAACAGTATTTGTCCGTGTTCAGTTTAGCCTGCAGCAGCAGGCATTTTCCAGGGGCACCACGAGGAGGAACGGACTCACCCCCATACACTGCTTAGTCTTCTTCTGCTTAGAATTTATAGCATATATTTTGCTCTTCATTTTGGTCTTATACTTCATGTTCTTCTGCTTTTTGATCTTCTGCTTATTGTTCTTCTGTCTCTTGTTCTGTATCTTGTAGTTTGTCTTAACCTTCTTTGTCCTGTTGGTGATCTTCTTCTGGGTAATCTTTTATTTTTTCTTTGTGATGGTGTTCAGGCTGGTTGGCTTCCTGATTGTCGTCCTTGTTGTCATCATCTTCTTCTGGTGGTCTTTTAGGTCGTCTAATTTCCGAGAACCAGCTGACGTTACTGGAACCCTGACGGGTATGACATGGAGCAAGAGACAATGGAAGTAACGAGGACCAGCTGACTGTGCTGGAACCCGGACGGGTAGCAGAAGGAAAAGAGGCAATGTCACAACCGAGTACCAGCTGACGTTACTGTGACACGGTTACTAAGCAGGAGGTACCTGTGCTCCAAAGCACTACCAAGGACCAGCAGACGTTGCTGGAACTTGGATACGGAGATGGAGGCACCTAGGCCAAAGGCACTGGGGAGAACCAGTTGACGGTACTGGACCCCGGACGGGTAGCAGAAGGAAAAGAGGCAATGTCACAACCGAGTACCAGCTGACGTTACTGTGACACGGTTACTAAGCAGGAGGTACCTGTGCTCCAAAGCACTACCAAGGACCAGCAGACGTTGCTGGAACTCGGATACGGAGATGGAGGCACCTAGGCCAAAGGCACTGGGGAGAACCAGTTGACGGTACTGGACCCCGGACGGGTAGCAGAACGCACCCATGAAAATGTAAGTTGACAGGACGCAAGCCGTCCGCAGTTACCGAATCACACAGTCCTACAGTGGGTGCTTGTCCTATTGTCACAATGGAAACAGCCTTTATTTACAGATCCCACAGCACACATAGGAATCACCTAAACTGCAGGCACCATAGAGTCGGCTAACCCGAATGCAACACGACAGCACAACTTATTGGAGGATAATTGACGTTCACACTGCCAGGAAACAGCTGTCGTGCTGTAACCAGGCTGGCCAGGAGTCAGTACCCCTGCCAATTACTTACGAGCAACAAATGGCGGTGTTGTAGCCCAGGGAGTAGAGTTCAGGTGGTAGAAAGATGAACATAACAGGAGACATGGAAAACGTTGCCAAACAGTTATTTAATCTGAAAACGGACAGGCAAATTCAGGTGAGATCCATGCCTTGTTCATTTTCACAAAAGTAAGCCGGTCTACATTCTCTGAGGATAGTCGCATGCGACGGTCTGTTACTACACCACCTGCAGCACTAAAGACGCGCTCAGATAATACACTGGCAGCAGGGCAAGCCAGCACCTCCAATGCATACTGGCTAAGCTCTGGGCATGTATCCAACTTAGAGACCCAAAATTTGAAAGGGGAAGAGGCATCTGGGAGTACACTTAGAGGGAAAGCCAAGTAGTCTGTCACCATCTTACGGAAACGTTTCTTCCTGGTGACTGGAGCCGTCTCGGATGGTGTAGACCTTGCTGGCGCTGTCACAAAACTTTGCCACATTTCTAACATACAGCTCTTGCCCTGTGCAGAGGCGCTGCTTCTGCTCCCTCTTGTTGTAGAGGTGTCTACACTGCCTCGACGCACAGAGCTGCTTTGTAAAGCAGTAGCAGCAGCAGCTCTCTCGGCTGGAATGTACAACAGTATGGATTGCACCAGTGTGTCTTGGTACTCCTGCATTTTACGGTCCCGGTTCACCGGTGTGATGAGGGTTTGTAAGTTGTCCCGGTATCGAGGGTCTAGGAGGGTGTACACCCAATAATCTGACGTGGTGAGAATGTGGGCGATGCGGCGGTTGTTTCTCAGGCAATGAAGCATGAAATCAACCATGTGCTGCAGACTCCCAACTGGCCAACAAAAGCTGTCCTCTGGAAGAGGCGTCATCTCTGCCTCCTCTGCATCACCCCACCCTCGCTCTACATACTGACTAGAGCATTGTGTACCTCCCTCTGTAGGGATTTCTTCCTCCTCCATTGACTCCTCCTCCTCATCCTCCTCACAAAGTGAGCCCTGCCCAGCCCTTTGTGAGGAACCACGGTGCGCTGACTGTCCTGAAGGTATTTTAATTTGTGACTCCTCATCCACCTCTTCCAAAACCTCTTCCTTTAGTGCTTTCAGTGATTTCTGAAGCAGGCAGATAAGGGGGACAGTCATGCTGACTAGTGCATCATCTGCACTCGCCATCCGCGTTGAGACATCAAACGCACGCAAAACGTCACAGATGTCCTTCATAGAGGCCCACTCAGTAGTGGTGAAGTGTGAACAGCGCAAATTGCGAGTTGATTGCGCCTGTTGCAGCTGATACTCCATTACTGCTGGCTGCTGCTCACACAACCGCTCCAACATATGTAACGTGGAATTCCACCTGGTGGGTACGTCACATATGATGCGATGTTCAGGAAGGCGAAATCTGACTTGCAGAGCTGCAATGCGCGATCTGGCCATGCTGGAACGTCGCAAGTGAGCGCACTCTAGGCGGACCTTGTGCAGCAGTGCATCAAGATCCGGATAGTCCCTCAAAAAACTCTGCACGACCAAGTTGAGCACATGTGCCAGACATGGTATGTGAGTGAGGTTGCCAAGGCCCAGAGCTGCCACCAGATTTCGGCCATTGTCACACACTACCAAGCCTGGCTGGAGATTAGCTGACAAAAACCACACGTCGCTCTCCTGCTTGATGGCATCCCAGAGCTCCTGCGTTGTGTGGCTTCGATTTCCCATGGGAATTAATTTCAGGATAGCCTGTTGACGTTTGGCCACGGCTGTGCTCATATCGGTCGCAACAGGTAAGCGTTCACGGGTCCATGTGGAGGTATACCGTGACGGCTTGTGCAGCGATGATTCTGAGGAACTGGAGTAGGAGGAGGAATCAATGTGTACAGACTGGATTCCTGCAATCCTTGGAGTTGGCAGAACACGTACAGCGCCACTGGCAAGATCTGTACCCGGCTCCACAACATTGACCCAATGGGCAGTGAGGGAAAGGTATCGTCCCTGGCCATGGGTACTGGTCCACGCATCGGTGGTCAGGTGGACCCTGCTACTGACGGCGTTTAGTAGCGCATGTTTAATGTTTCCCTCGACATGTTTTTGCAGAGCAGGGACGGCTTACCTGCTGAAATAAAATCGGCTTGGCACATTATATTGTGGGACTGCCAATGCCATAAAGTTCCTGAAACTGTCAGTCTCCACCAGCCTGAATGACAGCATTTCAAGGGACAGGAGTTTTGCAAGGCCAGCATTCAGAGCCTGTGCTCGTGGATGGTTTGCCGAGTATGGCCGTCTTTTATCCCATGCCTGTGCTACCGATGGCTGTTTTGTGGCCTGGGAGTGTGAGGATGACAGGGAACTTGCAGCTGTGGGTGCAATAACACTGGGTCTCTGGACAACAGTGAAAGAGGTTCTTCCATGGCGATCCTGTGAGGAAGCCGAACCAGCTGTGTGTGAGCTGGAGTAAGAGGCTCCAACACGACCTGAAGATGTAGGTGCTGCTGAAGGTTGGCCTACATCTCCAGTGTGTCTTTGTAACTCAGCTACATGCTTTGTCCGTACATGTTTCCACATATTTGTGGTATTCAGGTTACTGATATTTTTACCTCTTTTAACTTTTTGCTTACACAGCTTGCATTGAACATAGCAAATATCATCTACAACTCTGTCAAAAAAGGACCACGCAGTGCAAGTCATGGGAGCGCCAATTTTGACATTTCTAAGACAACTGCTCCCAACAGGTGCCAAACTGGAGGCTACAGGCAAGCGAGTCTGCAGCCTACCTCTCCCTCCTCTTTGTACCGTTGGGCCAATCTCTTCCTCAGAGCTGCTCCCACCACCTTCCTGCTGCTCACGCCATGTTGGGTCTCGGACTTCATCATCTCCACTACCCTCTTCCAACACCTGCTGCTGTTGGGTGGTCTGGCCAGCACCATGCTCAACAGAAAATGGCAACTGAGTCTCATCATCATCAGATGCGTTCTGCGGTGTGCTGACCATCGGCACTGGCTCACCCGCCTCTTCACATTCAGAGAGACACAGCTGTTGCGCATCACTGCATACTGCCTCTTCTTCACATTCCAGAATGCTGCTTGGCTGGGCCCCTGTTTGCAAGCCAACAGATTCTGAGAACAGAAGCAGAGACTCAGCTGGCTCCAGTTCAGAACTCTCTGACTGCCTGGGCAATTTGGCAGGCGGTGAAGAGACAGATGGTTGTTCAACAGTGCTGTGTTCCTGAGAGGAGGTGGAAGGAATTGAAGTCGATGCATTGGCTGCCATCCAACCAACAACGGCTTCAATTTGTTCTTCCCGCAGCAGGGGGGTACGCTGAGCTCCTACCAAAGTGCGCATAAAGGAACGCTGACGGGGAAAACTGGTGGATGCTGTGTCACTGGGTGCGGCAGCAGCCACAGAATCCCCACGTCCTCTCCCTGCTGAAACTCCACGGCCACGACCACGTGCCTTACTCCCTGCCTTCTTCATCTTGGTAGATTGATAAAGAAAGTCAGAAAAGTTATAAGGCCTAAGTGTGGTTATTACGCAGAGACTGAAGTGAACACTGAAACACAACTGTTCACAATCTGTGAAAGGCTACTCCTTTGTCTACTTCTATAGTGTTTGCAACCAATGTATTGGATACGGATGGAAGCGCGTCACACTAATAGATTATATTTATTTTACATGGAATGGAGCAGAACCAATTGGAGAGAAATGAAAAGGATGAGGCACTGAGACACGCTCAGCAGAGTACAAGCAGCAGTGCTTGAACAAGTAACCGGAGCGTGATGTGCACTCAAAAAATAAAAAACACAGACTGAAGTGAACACTGAAACACAACTGTTCACAATCTGTGAAAGGCTACTCCTTTGTCTACTTCTATAGTGTTTGCAACCAATGTATTGGATACGGATGGAAGCGCGTCACACTAATAGTTAAATTGCATGGAGCAGCAAGAATTACACTGAAGAAAAAAAAAAAGAGTCTGTGAGTGACACGTGCAGATGCCTACAAACAGCGGTAGATGCAGAGCAAACTGCAGCGTCACCTGCACTCACACACACCTTGCAGAGCTGTTAAAACAACACTGCAGGCAAAAGGAAGCTTTACACAGCGGTTGGTGATAGCCTGCCTACAGCACAGTACACTAAATCGCAATCTCTAACTGTCCCTCAGAGTCAGCACAGTAGCGTTCTGTCCCTTACTGAATTCACAGCACAGTGATGCTAAAATGGCGGCGGCGCCTTTTATAGTGCATTCTGACATCATTTCAGCATCCAATCACATCCATGCCATTAGTTAACATGACCGCAGCAGTACAGGAAGTCTTCCGCCCCACATACTCATGGAAATCAAATCAGCAGGCTCAGACAGCGTCCTGGCAGAGCTCCAGTCTACATAGCGGTGGATACCGCAAGCTTAGTCACTGGATATTTCTACTGAGCATTCTTATAAGCTACGTTTGTCTTTAAGCAGCACACTTTCCTTGGGGCACGCACCTCTCCCCTTTTTAGGAGACAATCTTCTATATAAAAATAAGTAGTCACTGATGAAGGTCTTTTCTGACCGAAACGTTTGGAGATACTACTAATAAACCTTTTAAGTTGAGTGCTTAAGCCTTTTTTCATCATTAAAAAGCGCAGATCGGCGTGCAAAAAGTAAGCCCTCACCCGACCCCAGAGCCTGAAAAATGGCGACATTTTTATATTTTACAAAGATTGATTATTTTTTTCATCACTTAAATAAAAAAGAACCTAGACATGTTTGATATCTACGAACTTGTAATGACCTGGAGAATCATAACAGCAGGTCAGTTTTTGTATTTAGTGAACATGGTAAAAAATATCCAAAAAACAATTGTGGAATTGCACTTTTTTTTGCAATTTCACCACACATTAATTTTTTTTTCCCATTTTTCAGTACACAATATGGTAAAATAAATGGAGCAGTTCAAAAGTACAACTTCTTCTGCAAAAAATAAGCCCTTACATGGCCATATTGATGGAAAAATAAGAAAGTTATGGCTTTAGGAAGAAGGGGAGCAAAAAATGGAAACGCAAAAACGAAAATACCCTTGATCCTTAAGGGGTTAAAAGCTTGCTTGTTACTTTGGAAAATAAATCTACTAACATGATTACATTGTTGGATTAGTTAAGTCAATAGTTTTATGCCTGCTTGCCATTGATAGTTTGATATTCTTAGCTGCAGTTTATGTTTCGATCACTAGATGGTACTGTAAGAAAACCAAAACCTTTAATCTTTGTACATGTAAAGTTAAATGTTCATATATACATTGTTTTTTGCCTTTACTAATCTTATTTTCCAAATAAATTGTTAAATACAAACCGTATCAAACTGTTTTGTCTACTAAGTTTGACAGTACATAGCTATCTGAAAAAAGCATGAATAAAAAAAATAGCATAAAGGGGCTGTCCAGGCATATGATATTATTATTATTATTTATTTATATAGCGCCATTAATTCCATGGTGCTGTACATGAGAAGTGGTTACATACAAAATGATAGATATTGATTACAGTAAACAAATTTACAATGACAGACTGATACAGAGGGGAGAGGACCCTGTCCTTGCGGACTTACATTCTAGTCTTTCAGGAATAGGATATGTCCTCAATATCACGCGAGTCTGGACACCGAACAGCTGTCATTTGCTTTACCAGTGGCCCAATGTAAAAATTAAATGAAGCTGAACATAGTGGCTCCATTCAGTGTGTGCTGGCTGCTTCTGGGCACTGCAGATAATCTCCTGTTTAGAAAAGCAATGCTAATTTCCAGATATCGGCAGCAGTTTACCCTGAATAACTCTGTGCTATTCAACTCTGCTCAATATTTGCATTCAGCCGAAGGAAATAATAGCAGTTGATCTCAAACCCCACAAATCTGATATTGATGATCTACTTGTATCCTAAAGTCAGGTCATCATCATCATTATTATATGCTCGGACAACCCCTTTAATAAAAAGAAAAAAGAAGATGTATGTTTGCTGAAGTGGCAGCACTTGTGGAAAGAAACATTTTCTGTCTAAAGTGGCTTCTCTCACCATCGTCTGGGAATCAAAAAGAAGATACACTTTGCTGAGTAGCTGAAACCTGAAATCGATTTTTGCTGTGAAGTGCAGAAAGTATAAATTGCATAGATGGAAACACTAAACTACTGAACTTAATTACCAGAATTTGTGTCATTAGACATATGCCACTAGCATCTAGTTTTAAAAGGGTATTTAGGTTTCAACAAGTAAATATTAAATAGCACAAAATAATTAAAATACAAATTCCTCACACTCTTGGAATAAGATAATTGTTATTGAATAAGGATGAGCGAACGTGCTCGATGATACTCAGATATCACTCAAGCATCTTGGTTCCCGGATATGCTCGTTACTCGGCAAGTATTGGGTGGTGATTTAAAACTCGAATCTCTGTCCCACAAGTTTGGCACCTGTTACACAGTCACTAAGCATGTGGTGATTGCATGAGCGTCGCTGTAATGCTATAGCCATCTTTATAGTGGGATTACTGCGATTGGCTGGCTGTTTTACATTATCAAGGGCTGTGATTAGATTATTTCGCGTGAGAGAATAGTATCACAGGTGCGGAGAAGATGGAGAACTTAATATCTCCATTTTCTCCATTGTCTGAATCCTCGTAAATTGGACTGCACTCATAGAATCATAGTGTAGCAATATGTTATATGCTGAGCCGCCTCTAGGGGTCTCACTACCTGGATGTATTCAGAGGATAGAGAGGAGGGACTCGTTGGTAAGAGCATGAGACAGGAAGCATTCATGTAATGTGGCTGAGAGAACGTGCACACAATAAAAGTAACCCGTTACCACAATCGTGTCAGAGGCATAAACAAGAAATAGAACATGGTGGCAGCAGGGCTGAACCTATAAAGAACAAGTGGACAGACAATCCAGGCAGCTTGTGGTACAAAGCTCAACTGTAAGTACAGTGCCCACAGTACAGCATTATGGAGACCGCATTAAAACCTCCTCAGAGACTAGACATCATGTCCTCAAATCTATCGCAGACCTGGAGACATTGGAAGGAGGAGTTTACTCTGTATGTGGATCTTACAGTAGACACCAATGATCAGAAGCGTAAGGTGAAGCTCTTCTACTATCTGATTGGAGAAAAAGGCAGAGAACTTGCTCAGACCCTGATCCAGGACGGTACGGACAGTCTGGCAGACATTGTACAGGCATTTGATAAGCACTGTGACCCCAAGAAGAATGAGACAGTGGAAAGATTTAAGTTTTTCACCAGAAATCAGGAGATGGGAGAGAATATAGACGCATATGTGACTGAGCTGAAAAGACTGGCAGCAACATGCAGCTTTGGAGAGATCAGAGATTCTCTTATCAGAGATAGAATAGTGTGCGGCATCAGAGAGCCACAGCTAAGAGAGAGACTGCTGAGAGAGGAGGAGTTAACCCTAGAGAAATGCATGCAAATAAGCAGAGCTGCAGAGCTAACAAGAGACAGCCTGAAGATGATGGCAGACACCACTGAGGAGCCAGTACAGGCAGTAACCATGAGAGGAAAAGCAGAGCACCCAGCGAGAGCAGTCCAATGCAGATGTGTCGACCCGCCACCACAATTGTGGGTTACCAGGGCAATGGGGTACTCAGAACCGAGCCCGTAGAAGTCTATGGGGATTGTCACAGGTAGCTGTGGCTCGGTCTGTGGCCCTGGCGGTCTGGCGTATGTTGGGGATATATTTACAGGGGATAGATTTATATACAGTTCGTGACGCCACCTGTAATTTTCTGGTAATTTGTACCAGCGCTGCTGTAGATCTCTGAGGGGATGGTGATGCAGCTAGATGTCGGGTCCCCTACAGGTGGGACTGGTCCCTCAAAGTCTATGAAGTTAGTGAAGTCGGGTGCAGATAAATAACACAGTCTCACACGGTCAGCGTCTTTCCATACCTTTACTTGCAAGATGGTAAGGCAGGTCCCAGGGAGGCTGATCCAAGGAGAGTGTATCTTGAGACAGCAGCTGGACAAGTTAGGGGCCTCCTTTACTTTCAATAACGATGAGTACAACCAGCCTGAAGCGTAGTTCCCTCAATAACTCCAGCTAATCCATAGCTGTACTGCCCAGTCAGATTTGTGGTAGGAGCCTTCCAATTGATGAAACTAGGTTCTTGCTTTTGTCTGCGCTTGACTCAAAGTCCCTATTCCACCTGACTCCAGTTACGTACTGACTATAAGGGGCTTGTTTGCCGCGACCTAAGGTCCGGTAAATTCCTGGTTTTCTTACCACTATGCTTGAAGCTAATAGTGATCCTTCGGTCCCCAGTGACCGGTTGCAATGTGCAGGACTTCTTCAATCCCAAACGCACCTTTCCAATAATCCACTGTGCCTTTCGCCTTGTCCTCGCTGGTAGCATAAGCACTCACACTTGCATAAAGTCGGGTAGTTACTTCCTTCATTCACTTTCTTCAAAGTTAGTTACAGATGCTCAGTTATCAATAGGCAGGAGCACGTCTCTGAACCTTTCACTGTCCTTTAGACAGGTGACTGAAGTCTTTCTGCACTAAGCTTCTTCTTTCTTTCAATGTAGTCTGATGAGGTACAGCTCTGACTAGACTAAGGTGAATTAGACCACCTGTACCAGCCTCCACGTTCTGAACTGATGATAGAGCAGGCTGGACTGCTTCCTCCCTCCAGCTAAACTCCAGACGTCTGCTCCGTCCGAAGACAGGAACTAAACTCACTAAAATCACTCCACAAACATACACCCTGACCACTCCCTCAATAGTAAACTACACTACCCTAAGGGTGTGTCTAGTGTATGTTGAGTGAATGGGTATTTAGCATTAAACTGCTGTCTCGCCACACACTCTCCAGGGTACTGCGTGTGCCTAACACCAGGGCTACACACAGATACTGTGGCAGAAGACATGAGAGAGACAAAGAGAAGTGTCCAGCATATGGACAAAGCTGCAGGACCTGTGGTAAGATGAATCATTTCGCAGCTCTCTGCAGACTTAAGCCCTTTAAAAAGCACAGAGAAATTCACAGTGTGACACAGGACAATGACAGTGACAGTGCAGAAGATATTACATGGATACAGCTACAGTCTGCAACAGAGAATGTCAATACAGTCAGACAGCCAGAACCTAAAGATACAAGACAACTGTTTGCAACTCTTTTATTAAATGACAAACCCATTAGATTTCAGTTGGACTGTGGAGCAAGTTGCAATGTCATACCGGAGGATCTACTAAATGAACAGGTGTGCATTGAACCTACTGATAAGGTACTTATGATGTACAACAAAACGATACTGAAACCTCTTGGGACATGCAAACTGAAGGTTAGTAACCCATGCAACAGAAAGAGTTATAGAGCCCAATTTACAGTGCTGCAGGGTGGTGACCACATACCGTTACTAGGTATAAAAGCAGTTCAGGCAATGGACTTAATAAAGGTACAATTCCATAACATTATGTCTGTGGAAGTCAAACAGAGTATGAAGGATATCCCAAAAGCAGACAGCAATCTAGATTTACAGATTATAAAAACACAGTATGCGGATGTATTTGAGGGTGATGGATGTTTTGAAGAAAAACACAAACTGGAAATTGATAACACAGTACAACCTACCAGATTACCGACAAGAAAAGTGCCTGTAGCGCTACTTCAGCCATTGAAAGAAGAACTACAGGATTTAGAAAAGCGAGGCATGATAGAAGTCGTCCATCAGAGCACAGACTGGATAAGTAGTTTGGACATAGTGCAGAAACCATCAGGAAAACTAAGAATTTGTATCGATCCCAAACCACTCAACAAAGCTCTCAAAAGGAATCACTATCCGATGCCTACAATAGAGGATGTGCTACCAGATTTATCAAAGGCAAAAATATTTTCAGTTTGTGACGTAAAAAATGGATTTTCGCATGTGGAACTGGATGAAGAATCCAGTTTATTGACAACGTTTTCTTCTCCATTTGGTCGCCGTAAATGGCTGAGAATGCCCATGGGACTGACACCAGCTCCAGAAATATTTCAGCAGAAGTTGATGCAAGCTTTGGAAGGACTCCCAGGGGTAAAGACGATAGCAGATGATATATTAATAGTGGGAGAAGGTGACGATATGCAATCTGCAATAAAGAATCACGATACAAGGATGCTACAATTTTTAGATAGGTGTAGAGAAAAAAGGATAAAGTTGAACTTGGAAAAGTTGAAACTGAAAATGACGGAAGTGCCATATATAGGACATCTTCTAACCTCAAATGGAGTGAAAGTGGATCCAGAAAAGGTGAAGGCGATACAAGAGATGCCTACCCCAACAGATGTGTGTGGAGTACAACGATTTTTGGGCATGGTGAATTATCTGTCCAAGTTTTGCAAGAATCTATCAGACATGTGTGAGCCAATGAGACAGCTAACTCACAAAGATGTGTTGTGGGAATGGACAGAAGCACAGGAGACGGCTTTTCAATCAGTAAAGACAGCCATTGCAGACACAGCAACCTTAAAATATTTTGATCCACAGTTAGAGGTGGTAGTCCAATGTGATGCATCAGAAAAAGGCCTAGGTGCCACATTAATGCAAGAGCGGCAACCAATCACATTTGCAAGCAAAGCGCTAACACCGACAGAGCAGGGATATGCCCAAATCGAAAAGGAGTTACTAGCTGTGGTGTTTGGAATGGAAAGGTTTCATCAGTACACATACGGTCGACAGGTAACAGTACAGTCCGATCACAAACCGTTGGAGAGCATTACAAAAAAACCACTACTAAATGCACCAAAGAGACTGCAGCGCATGCTTCTGCGACTTCAAAAATATGATTATGAAATTGGATATTGTCCAGGAAAAGACTTGCTGATTGCAGATACTCTAAGCAGAGCATACTTACCCAACTCAGAGGATAAAGGACAAGAAATGGACAACATCAATATGTGTGATTATCTTGCAGTATCTAAAGATAAACTGAAACAAATTCAGACCTTCACAGAAAAAGATAAAACACTACAGATATTAAAAACTGTGATCCTGCAGGGCTGGCCAAAATATAAGCAGCATGCTCCAAAGGAAGTTGCTCCATTCTTCCATATACGAGATGAACTGTCAGTACACCAAGGAATCATCATAAAGGGAGAAAGGGCAGTGATACCGGAGACTCTGAGAAGAGACATACTACAGAAATTACACTCGTCCCACTTGGGCATTGAAGGATGTTTGCGGCGAGCAAGAGAATCAGTTTATTGGCCGGGTATGAATGATCACATAAAAAGTTACATAGCACAATGTGAGATATGTGCGTCCGGCGGGGATAAACAACCGAAAGAGCCATTGCAACCGCATGCCGTTCCAAATAGACCATGGTCAAAAATAGGAATAGATTTGTTCACATTGGAGGAAAGAGAATACCTGGTAACTGTGGACTATTTTTCTAATTTTTGGGAAGTGGACCATTTGAAGGATACAAGAGCAAGAACAGTTATTAAAAAACTCAAGGCTCATTTTGCCAGATATGGGATTCCAGAGATTGTTTTTACTGATAATGCCGCTCAATTTAGGTCAGAAGAGTTCAAGGAGTTCACCAAGTTATGGGAATTTGAACACAATACATCATCTCCTGGATATCCTCAAAGCAATGGCAAAGCGGAATCAGCGGTGAAAACAGCAAAGAAGTTGATTAAGAGAGCGAAACAGGCAGGGACAGATGTATATCTATCTATACTGGACCACAGAAACACACCTTCCCAAGGTCTAGACAGCAGCCCAGCACAGAGGCTTCTGAGTAAACGGACAAGGACACTCATACCAACAGCTAGTCGTCTTCTGAAGCCAAATCTGGTGAGGGGAATGAGGTCAAAACTAAAGAAAAATCAGGATAGACAAGCATTCTGTTATAATCAGTCGGCAAAAGATCTACCAGAACTGAGACAAAATGACAACATCAGGATGCAGCCGAGCAAATATGACAAACAATGGAGAAAAGCAAAGGTGCTCCAGAAACTAGGACCTAGATCCTACGAGATTGTGACAGAGGAGGAAGAAAACTAAGGAGAAATCGGAGACATCTGAGGAAAACGCAAGAAGGATCTGATACATGGTCATATGAACAGTATCCTCATATCCAAGATGAGGAAACAGCAAGTCTAAGCAGAGAGGCTACAGGGATGGCCCAGGTTCAGTGTGGAGATTCCGGTCGGAGACAGGCAATACCAGATGCGGTAACGCCCGAATCGAGAGAACCACCGAATAGTGGCAGTAGCGCATCGTATGTTACTAGATCGGGCAGAATGATCACAAAGCCAGCACACCTCAAGGACTATATATACAACCAAGTATTTTAAAGTATCTTAATAGCATGATGCTTGCCAGTTATGTTTATGTCACCAATATCTTGAATATTGAAATGTTCACATGTATGTTAGTTATATTAGCTTAGTTATTTCTTCAGTTAAAAGACAAAGGATGTAGCAATATGTTATATGCTGAGCCGCCTCTAGGGGTCTCACTACCTGGATGTATTCAGAGGATAGAGAGGAGGGACTCGTTGGTAAGAGCATGAGACAGGAAGCATTCATGTAATGTGGCTGAGAGAACGTGCACACAATAAAAGTAACCCGTTACCACAATCGTGTCAGAGGCATAAACAAGAAATAGAACACATAGAATGATAGAGTTGGAAGGGACCTCCTGGGTCATCTGGTCCAACCCCCTGCTCAAAGCAGGATTCTCTAAATCATCCCAGACAGATGTCTGTCCAGCCTCTGTTTGAAGACTTCCATTGAAGAAGAACTCACCACCTATCGAGGCAGCCTGTTCCACTCATTGATCACCGTAACTGTCAAAAAGTTTTTTTTAATATCTAATCTGTGTCTCCTCCCATTCAGTTTCATCCCATTGCTTCTAGTCTTTCCTTGTGCAAATGAGAATATAGATGATCCTTCTACAATGTGACAGCCCTTGAGATATTTGTAGACATTTATTAAGTCTCCTCTCAGTCTTCTTTTTTGCAAGCTAAACATTTCCAAATCCTGTAACCGTTCCTTATAGGACATGTTTTGCAGACCGGTCACAATTCTGGTCGCTCTTCTCTGAACTTGCTCCAGTTTGTTGATGTCTTTTTTAAAATGTGGTGCCCAAAACTGGACACAGTATTCCAGATGAGGTCTGACCAAAGAGGAGTAGAGTGACACATGAACTAGACTGTATGCTTCTGTTAATACATCCCAGATTTGTATTTGCTTTTTTTGCTGCTGCATCACACTGTTGACTCATGTTCAGTCTGTGGTCTATTAGTATACACAAGTCTTTTTCACATGTGCTGTTGCTTATCCCTATTCCTCCCATTCTGCTTTTTTCATTTTTATTGCCCAGATGTAGTACTTTGCATCCTGTTAAAAACCATTCTGTTAGTTGCTGCCCACTGCTCCAGTTTATTTATTTCTTTTTGAATTCTCTCTCTCTTTTCTCTAGTATTAGCTATCCCTCCTAGCTTTCTGTCATCAGCAAATGTAATCAGTGTACCCTCAATTCCTTCATCTAAATCACTGATAAATATGTAGAACAATACAGGGCCCAGGACAGAGCCCTGTGGTACCCCACTTGAGACATTCTTCCAACTGGATGTGCAGCCATTTACGACCACTCTTTGGGTTCGATCACTAAGCCAGTTATGAATCCACCTAACAGTTGCCTTGTCCATTCCATACTTAGTCATTTTTTCAATAAGGATTGTGTGAGCTACTTTGTCAAATGCTTTGCTGAAGTCAAAATATACTATATCTACAGTATTTCCCTGATCCACCCAGTCAGTGATTCTGTCATAGAAGGAAATTAAATTAGTCTGACATGACTTATCAGTTACAAACCCATGCTGACTCTGGGTAATCACTTCATTCTTATCCAGGTGCTTACATACATGTTTTTAAATAATTTGTTCAAAGATTTTTCCTGGTATAGAAGTCAGACTCACAGGACTATAGTTCCCTGGGTCGACCTTCTTCCCCTTTTTGAAGATAGGAACAACATTTGCTCTTCTCCAGTCTTCTGGGACTTCTGTTCTCCAAGAATTTTCAAAGATTATAGAGAGTGGTTCAAAAATTTCTTCTGCTATCTCCTTCAGTACTTTGGGGTGTAATTCATTTGGACCTGGAGACTTGAATTCATTTATGTTAGCTAAGTGTTTCCTCGCTATCTTTCTGCTTATACATATCCTGGATTCTACTATTTCTTTAATAGGACAGTGAAGATCAGTTGATGTTACATTTCCTTTCTGAGAGAAAACAGATGCAAAATAGGAATTTAAAAGTTCGGCTTTCTCAACATCCTTTCTTACCATTTCATAATTTTCATCCTGTAAAAATCCTATAGCATCTTTGACTTTTCTTTTACGTTTGACATATCCCCAAAATCCTTTTTTCATTGTCTTTGACATCTCTTGCAAACCTTAATTCATTGTCAGCTTTAGATAATCTGATTCTAGCCCTGCAAGTTCTGCAGATAGCATTATATTCTTCTTTAGATATGCCTCCCTCTTTCCTGTTGATAAACATTTCATTCTTCCTTTTTAGCATGTGTTTAAGTTCTGTGTTCATCCATCCTGGTTTCCTTAAATGCTTCCTATCCTTCCCTCTTTTCAGAATTATTAATGATTGTGCTTTTAGAATCTCATTTTTAAGATTTCCCATGCTTCCTGGACATTTTTGTCCTTAAGGATATCCAGCCATTGGATCCCTCCGATTCTCTTTCTGAGTCCCTTAAATTCTGCCTTTCTGAAATCTAACCTTGAAGTCTGAGTCTTCACAGGTCTTCCTCCTCTAACTGGAGGTAGCACCTGTGTCCTCCGGGTATTCCATTCTGTTCCTGTTCGAGGGGCCTTACTACGGGTACCTGGGGCTCACTAGTCACGCCCCTTTGGAGCCCCCCGAACCGCGGTCTCGAGGTTCCACTTCAAATATAAAAGACGAATGTGAACTTCACTATCTCTGCCTCCGCTTCCATTCGTTACAGGTTATCTGGCAGGCCCGTAGCTGTCCAAAAACGTGTAAAAAAAAAAAACAAAAAGTTGCAGGACAAATTGGCCAGACGGTCAAATTAGCACAGCGTGCAAGCCCTGAAAATTTATACCATAGTAGGAAGAGTGCAGTGTGGCACTTTTTTGACCAAAATCCTATTGATGAGGCAAAGGTTATCTGTATGAAGTGAGGAAGGACCTTTAGCCAAGGGAAAGCTCTCCGAAATTTGAATACCAGTTGCATGCTTAGACATTTAATCAGCATGCACTTGCAAGCGTGGACGAACTACAAAACCTCAGGTAGCACATGTGCACCTGCTCCGACTAAAGGTAGCCAGCAATGCTACATCGCTTCCCCCACTGTAAGCCCCTCGGTTAGCACACCACCAGCAAGAAATGTTGAGGTGTCGTCGCAAGGCCAAAGCAGTCAAGGAATCACAATGTTTTTGCAACGAAATCCTGAATCTAGGCCATCACCATCACCACCACCACCATCACCATCACCAACCCCCTTCAGTCCCTCATGTTCACCGCTAGTTCTCCTATATGCAGCTCTTAAGTCCAGCTCACCCTAGCAGACACTCTGATTAGGACAAGAAAGTACTCATCCTCTCATCCACGTACACTGGCTTTGAACGCCTATATTGCCAAACTGATCTCTTTAGAGATGATGTCCTTCCGTTTGGTTGAAAGGGCAGCGCTCCGAGAGCTCATGGCCTACGCTGTCCCATGCTATGACCTACCCAGTCAGCACTTCTTTTCTAGGAAAGCCTTCCCTGCCCTCCACCTGCATGTGAAAGACCGCATTGTCCATGTACTCAAACAATCAGTGAGTGGAGAGGTGCACCTCACAACAGATGCATGGGCCAGTATGCATGACCAGGGCCGTTATGCGTCCATCACTGCGCACTGGGTTAATGTGGTGGATGCAGGGTCCACAGGGGATAGCGGCAGTGGACAGTGCTGCCTATCCCACGGTATAGGCAACAGTTGGCTGTAGGCGTTCGACCCTCCTCCTCATCCAGAAGCGAAAGCTCATTGACAGAGCGCAGTTGTCATGTGTGCATTGCCACGAAGATCGTCGCGGTTGCACATTTTGACTTCTCACAGCTGAGTTGCTGTTTCTTTGTGTTTGGCAGCTAGGGAGTTAATTCTGTCTGTGCTCGGTGCTGGGACTGGGTGCAGTTTCTCCCGGCTGCAATTGATTATTTGTTGATTGGTTTCCTTTAAATTCCTGGTTGTCTGCTTTGGGAGTTGCCAGTGAAATCCTTCATGCAGACCACAGATAGGAATGAATCTGTATAGACTTAAGTTGAGATCTCCTTAGCTATTTTAAGCTCAACTTGCTTAGAGTTTATTTCCCAGACCATTTATGTTCCTTCGGTGTTTGAGTGTGTATGCAAGTGAGTGCTATCCTGTCTGTCTTATATGTCTAATCTGTGTATTTAGCTGAGATCAGCCCATATCCCTTTGGTGGTAATCAGGATCCTTCTTAGGACTGATTACAGGGTTCAGGGTCTGATAGGAGACAGGGTTAAGGTACTGCCACACTAAGCTATCCCGCTAGCGATCTCGTTAGCGTTGCATACTAATGAGATCGCTAGCGGGATTGTTTCTATATCGCTAAATGCGGCCACATTTAGCGATATAGTTAACGACGCTATCGCCGTTAGCGATCTTCTTAACGACTTTAGCGGTACAAAAGTACCGCTAAATCGCTAAGAAAAGGTGCCACACAGCGATTAGATACTTACCCAGCGGGAGCGCCAGCGAGAAAATAGGGTCCGGAACGATTCCAGCGACGAGCGAGATCACAGCAGGAAGCTCGTCGCTGGCAGCTGCCGCACTGAACAATATCGCTAACGGATCGCTAAATAGTGACGTTTTTTAGCGATCCCGTTAGCGATATTGTTTAGTGTGGCATACCCTTTAGGCTGGAGACTTGGACCTCTGAACCATTATCAGTACCTCCAAGGTAAGGGATTAGTTAGGACCCCAGTGTAGGGTCAGGTTAGACCCCGGTCCTCCTCTTTCCTGTTACAGCTCATCAAGTCCTCAAGATTAACCCTGAGTTCAACTGATATCGTTTCTGCACATCTAGTCCTCAAGATTAACCCTAAGTTCTGCAGATATCGTGTCAGGTAAATCTATGTTATACTTACATTCTGATGTTGCTAAACTATATGTTGTATAGAGTGTGGTTCCTGTATAAATAGTTTACTGACATTGTATTCATATCATTAGACAGCGTGACTTTTTGACTGGCCTTATAAAAAAAATTATCTCTAGTTACCATGGATCCAGTAGCCCAGCTGGCTCTGCAGTTGCAGGGATTATCCATGGAGCTGACGGACATTAAGTCCAAAGTTTTGTCTCCCCTGGAGCAAACCAGAATTGAACCTAAAGTAGCTCTCCGAGATAGGTTCACTGGTGGGCGAGACAAATTTTTTACCTTCCGGGAGGCATGTAAATTGTATTTTCGCTTCGGCCGCGATCATCAGGGAGTGATGAGCAGAGAGTGGGAATTGTTATCTCACTTCTTCAAGGGGACCCTCAATCCTGGGCATTTTCCCTTCCTCCGGGATCCCCGGCTCTACAGTCTGTAGACCAATTTTTTACTGCCCTGGGATTGGTATATGATGACCCAGATCGGGTCTCTCTTGCTGAGACCAAATTATGTAAGATACAGCAGGGAGATCGTCCGGCGGAGGAATTTGCTTCTGAGTTTCGTAGATGGGCCACGGATACTCAGTGGAATGACCCAGCCCTTAGGAGCCAGTTTTGTCATGGGCTTTCTGACAAATTAAAAGACGTTTTGGCTCAGTATGAGTCTCCTCCTTCTCTGGAGGCTGCTATGGCCCTAGCTATCCGTACTGATAGACGGCTTCGGGAGAGGGGTGAGGTAACTCCACTCCCTGTTGTTACTCCACCTACTACTAAAGTCCCTTATGTTGAGGTTCCCCTTGTCTGTTCGGATGAGACTATGCAATTGGGAGGGACATCTTTTCGTAGTAGGGGATTGGCGGCACGCCGCAGGACTAGAAGGTGTTTTTTCTGCAGGAAAGAGGGACATTTTGTTGGAGAATGTCCATCCCGTGTCTTGTTAAGTAAAAAGTCGCCGGAAAACTGCTAATCCCAGGTTGTGTGGTGGACGACAACCTGGGAGTATGTATTTCATCCTCCGGTTCTTCTCAGTTCCTTGTACCAGTGGAGGTGGTGGTTGGTACTAGAGTGAAGAGATTGTCTGTTCTTCTGGATAGTGGTTCCGGGGCTAATCTGGTTGATGCTCAGTTTGCTCAGGCTCAAGGTATGCATCTGAGTGTATTGGTCAAACCGATCCCTATTTTCTCCATTGACGCCAGGCCTCTCGGCCAAGGTAGCTTTGTTCATGAGGTTCATAACATTGACCTTCGGGTAGGGGCAATACATAGGGAACAATTATCTTGTTATGTGTTGGAGGGTCTACCTACTCCCATTGTGTTGGGACTTCCTTGGCTGGTTAAACATAACCCTGTGATTAATTGGCAGTCCAGAGAGATAAGCCAATGGGGTGAGTTTTGCAAAAGCAACTGCATGAACACAGTCATCAGTGCGGTCTGCCTAGTACATTGCCTCCTTTTTTGGAGGATTTTGGGGATGTTTTCTCTGAGGAGGGGTGTCGGGAGTTGCCTCCTCATCGCGTGTATGACTGCTCTATTAATCTACTTCCTGATGCTAAGTTGCCTAAAGCTAGGTTGTATAATCTTTCTGGTCCAGAAAGGCAGGCGATGAAAGATTATGTTTCTGAAAGTCTGGCCAAAGGGCATATTAGACCTTCATCTTCCCCTGTGGCCGCGGGGTTCTTCTTTGTGAAGAAAAAAGATGGAGGCCTACGCCCTTGCTTGGATTTCCGCGAACTTAATCGGATTACTGTTCGAGATCCCTATCCACTCCCTCTTATTCCTGATCTCTTCAATCAAATTGTTGGCGCCAAATGGTTCTCTAAATTGGATCTCAGGGGGGCGTATAATCTGATTAGGATAAAAGAGGGGGATGAGTGGAAAACGGCGTTTAACACGCCGGAGGGACATTATGAAAACCTGGTCATGCCTTTTGGTCTGACTACTGCACCAGCAATATTCCAACATTTTGTTAATGACATTTTTCGTCACCTTGTGGGGGTGTTTGTGGTCGTATATTTGGATGACATTTTAATTTACTCGCCAGATCTTGTGTCTCACCAGGAGCATGTGAGACAGGTGTTGCAGATCTTGCGAGACAATAAACTATACGCCAAACTGGAGAAGTGTGTTTTTGCCGTACAGGAACTTCAGTTTTTGGGTTTTTTGGTGTCAGCCTCCGGTTTCCGTATGGACCCTGAAAAGGTGAGAGCAGTGCTTGAATGGGATCAGCCAGGGGATCTTAAGGCTCTGCAGCGTTTTTTGGGGTTTGCTAATTACTACCGGAAATTTATTTGTAATTTCTCGTCTGTCGTCAAACCTCTCACTGACATGACGAGAAAAGGGACGGATTTTTCTAGGTGGTCGGACAAAGCTTGCCAAGCCTTTTCCTCTTTGAAGAGATGTTTTGCTTCGGCACCCGTTCTCATCCAACCAGATGTATCTCAGCCGTTCATTGTGGAGGTGGACGCGTCTGACGTAGGGGTAGGTGCTATATTGTCCCGGGTCCGTCCCCTGGTAAGTGGCATCCGTGCGCTTTCTTTTCTAAGAAATTGTCGTCCGCCGAAAGGAATTATGATATCGGCAATAGGGAACTTTTGGCCATTAAATTGGCTTTTGAAGAATGGCGTCACTTTTTGGAGGGGGCAGTCCACCCGGTCACCGTTATTACTGATCACAAGAACCTGCTGTATTTAGAATCCGCTAAGCGTCTGAATTCCAGACAAGCTTGATGGTCGTTGTTTTTTACCAGGTTTAATTTTGTCGTCACTTATCGTCCGGGGTCTAAGAATGTAAAGGCTGATGCCTTGTCTCGCAGTTTCCCAGGGGCCGGGAAAACGGATGACCCGATTCCTATCCTTCAGGAGGGGGTGGTAGTGTCGGCTGTATGTTCTGAGCTTGAGGAGGAGGTGTTAGGGGCTCAGGGGGACGCCCCTGCAGGACCTCCAGGGAGACTGTTTGTCCCGAATCAGTTGAGACAAAAGGTTATTGAGGCACATCATAATTCTGCTTTAGCAGGACATCCAGGGAGTAAGGCTACTTTAGATCTCCTTTCTCGCCGATTTTGGTGGCCTAATGCTAATAAAGATGTTATAACTTTTGTCGCGTCCTGTGGGGTTTGTGCTCGCTCTAAAACCCCTCATACCCGTCCGTCTGGGACCCTTTTACCCTTGAAACTTCCGGAGCGTCCATGGACTCATTTATCTATGGACTTCATTACGGACCTTCCTCCGTCGTCAGGGAATACTGTCATACTGGTGGTTGTTGACAGGTTCAGTAAGATGGCACATTTCGTTGCTCTTCCTGCACTCCCTAATGCTAAAACTCTGGCGCAGGTGTTCATTAGGGAGATCGTGAGACTTCATGGGTTGCCTTCTGATGTGGTGTCAGATAGGGGGTCTCAGTTTGTGTCCAAATTTTGGAGGGCATTTTGTTTACGTCGGGGGATGCAATTATCGTTTTCCTCGGCTTTTCATCCGCAGACCAATGGTCAGACAGAGCGTCTGAATCAGAGTTTAGAGACATATCTCCGGTGTTTTGTCTCGGAGAACCAGGAGGACTGGTCTTCTTTCTTGCCTCTGGCAGAGTTCGCTCTTAACAACAGGCGGAGCGAGTCCACTGGTAAGTCCCCGTTTTTTGGGGCATATGGTTTTCATCCCCAGTTTTGTACTTTCAATGGGGGGGGTCCTTCTGGGGTTCTGAGGAGGAGCGTTTCTCGTCGACACTTGCTTCTGTGTGGAGAGGTGTATTGAATAATCTGAGTGCGATGGGGAACCGTTACAAACGTATGGCTGATAGGAGGAGAGTTTCTGGTCCAGATCTGAATGTGAACGATCTGGTATGGTTGTCTACCAGGAATATAAAACTTAAAGTGCCCTCCTGGAAACTGGGTCCCAGATTCATCGGGCCGTACAGGATCAGTTCCATAATTAATCCTGTGGCATTTCGTCTGGAACTCCCTTCTACGTTTAAAATTCATAATGTGTTCCACAAGTCATTACTTAAAAGGTATGTGGCACCAGTCATATCGTCACCTCTACCTCCTCCTCCAGTGTTGTCAATGGTAACTTGGAATTTCAAGTATCAAAAATCATTGACTCACGTCTGAATTGCCGGTCCCTTCAGTACTTGGTGCATTGGAAGGGGTATGGTCCGGAGGAGAGGACGTGGGTCCCTGCGTCTGATGTTAACGCAGATCGTTTGGTTCGGACCTTCCACAGAACTCACCCGGGCAGGCCTGGCCCTGAGGGTCCGGAGGCCCCTCGTAGAAGGGGGGGTACTGTCATGTGTGCATTGCCACGAAGATCGTCGCGGTTGCACATTTTGACTTCTCACAGCTGAGTTGCTGTTTCTTTGTGTTTGGCAGCTAGGGAGTTAATTCTGTCTGTGCTCGGTGCTGGGACTGGGTGCAGTTTCTGCCGGCTGCAATTGATTATTTGTTGATTGGTTTCCTTTAAATTCCTGGTTGTCTGCTTTGGGAGTTGCCAGTGAAATCCTTCATGCAGACCACAGATAGGAATGAATCTGTATAGACTTAAGTTGAGAGCTCCTTAGCTATTTTAAGCTCAACTTGCTTAGAGTTTATTTCCCAGACCATTTATGTTCCTTCGGTGTTTGAGTGTGTATGCAAGTGAGTGCTATCCTGTCTGTCTTATATGTCTAATCTGTGTATTTAGCTGAGATCAGCCCATATCCCTTTGGTGGTAATCAGGATCCTTCTTAGGACTGATTACAGGGTTCAGGGTCTGATAGGAGACAGGGTTAGGCTGGAGACTTGGACCTCTGAACCATTATCAGTACCTCCAAGGTAAGGGATTAGTTAGGACCCCGTGTAGGGTCAGGTTAGACCCCGGTCCTCCTCTTTCCTGTTACAGCTCATCAAGTCCTCAAGATTAACCCTGAGTTCAACTGATATCGTTTCTGCACATCTAGTCCTCAAGATTAACCCTAAGTTCTGCAGATATCGTGTCAGGTAAATCTATGTTATACTTACATTCTGATGTTGCTAAACTATATGTTGTATAGAGTGTGGTTCCTGTATAAATAGTTTACTGACATTGTATTCATATCATTAGACAGCGTGACAGCAGTCGCACGAGCACTCCATCCGCAGCTGCCAGTGTTGCACACAAGGTGTCCCACTATCGAACAGCTAGTGGTAAGGGTCAGCAGGCTGTTTTAAAGATGATGTCTTTGGGCCACAACAGACACACCGCGGAGGTACTGGCCGACTTCTAGCAGCGAGAAACTGAGTCATTGCTGGGCAGTCTACATCTTGCGCATGGCAAAGCAGTCAGTGATAACGGCCGTAATTTTGTGGCGGCCATAGCCCTGGCAAAACTCAGACACATTCCTTGCCTTGCTCACACCTTGAACCTGGTGGTGCAGTGCTTCCTAAATAATTATCCGGAGTTAACAGCCCTGCTCCATAAGCTGCGAAGACTGTGCTCGCACATCTGTCGCTCACCCGTAGACTCCAGTCGTATGCAGAGGCTGCAGCGATCGCTCCACCTCCCCAAGCACCGCCTAATCATAGACGTTGCAACAAGGTGGAACTCCACCATGCACATGGTTGAGAGGCTGTGCGAACAGAGGCCAGCTGTAATGCATTAGTGGGAGGATACACGGGCAGACAGTTTGAGGGCAGACATGGAGTTGTCGGGTGTTCAGTGGTCAAAGCTGCAAGACCTCTGTAAAGTCCTTCAGTGTTTTGAGGAATACACACGGCTGGTAAGCGCAGACGACGCCATCATAAGCATGAGTATCCCACTTATGCGTCTGCTCATGCAAACTTTGATGCACAGACGTCTGCAGCGGAGGAGGAGGGTAGCCTTGATGACAGTCAGGCATTGTCTGCTCAGGGAACTGTCCTGGATGAGGTGGAGGAAGAAAAGGAGGAGGAGGATGAGGGGGATGATTATTTTGGGGAGGAGGATGCTTCTCAGGGGGCAAGAGAAAATATTGTCTTGCCATGGTCAGGTACAGGGTTTGTGCATGAATGGAGGGATGTGGATTTGGCAGAAAGTGCTCCTCCACACACCACTGTTAGTGCATCATTTACGCCTGGAACATTGGTCCACATGTGTGATTATGTCTTGCGGATCCTAAAAAGGGACCCCCGCATACCAAAAATTAGGAAGGATGACGACTACTGGTTGGTCAGCATTCTCGATCCACGCTATAAAGGCAAATTACAAAACATCATGCCACAAGAGAATCTAGAGCTGATATTGGTGAACAACAAGCAACTCTGGTAAACCGTTTGTTAGAGGCATTCCCAGCACACAGCAGTGGTGCAGGTTCTACCACGAGCCGTACTGGGCCAAATGGAAAAGGTGTTCGTGGTGCACACAGCCGAAGTGGCGTTGGAGACAGGGGTTTCATGACCATGTTGTGGACTGATTTCTCGAGTAACGCTCACACGACTGGTAATAATAATAATAATCTTTATATAGTGCCATCATATTCCGCAGCGCTTTACAGTTTAACAGTTTCAAAACACAAGTCATAAGTAACAACGTTAACAATACAATAATTAAAGCAAAATAAGACGACCCTGCTCGTGAGAGCTTACAATCTACAATGAGGTGGGGGAGGTACAAAGTACAGGTGTGTATATACAATGGTGCATTTACAATGATGGTCCAGCCATCTTGAGGGAGTGAGGGATGGATGGAGATAGTGAATGGGCTACACACACACTTACACAGAGAATGACTTTGATTAGTGAATGTGATAGGCCGCTCTGAACAGATGTGTTTTGAGGGAGCGCCTGAAACCATGCAAATTGTGGATAGTCCTAATTTCTTGGAGTAGAGCATTCCAGAGGTTTGGCGCAGCGCGGGAGAAGTCTTGGAGTCGGGAGTGGGAGGTACGGATTAGTGCAGAGGTTAGTCGAAAGTCGTTTGCAGAGCGCAGCAGTCGGTTAGGCCGATAGATAGAAATGAGGGAGGAGATGTAGGGGGGTGCTGCACTGTGGAGAGCTTTGTGGGTTCGAACCAGTACTTTGAATTGGATCCTATAATGAATGGGCAGCCAGTGTAAGGACTGGCGAAGAGCGGACGCGTCCGAGTACCGATTAGCCAGATGGATGACCCTGGCTGCTGCATTAAGGATGGACTGGAGAGGGGATTGGTAATACTGAATCCATTGCAACAGACAGGAGACAGCAGTTGTCAACTATGGTTCAAAATTACCTCTCCTCCCCTATCGATGTTCTCCCTCACAGTTCATTCCCCTTTGACTACTGGGCCTATAAACTGGACACCTGGCCTGAGCTCGCTTGCCCTGCTGGTAGTATGCTATCAGAAAGAGTCTTCAGTGCAGGTGGATCAATCCTGACAGAAAGAAGGACCTGGCTGTCGACCCAAAATGTTGGTGATCTCACCTTCATTAAAATGAACCATGCATGGGTTTCAAAGGATTTTGTACCACCTTCCCCTGATGACACATAGGTTGCCAGCAAAATGGCTCGCTTTGTCCTCCTCTTCCTTTGACTTCTCCAATTCCTCCATTTGCAGCTACTGAACGTCCAGCCTACACCTCAACATATGCCAGTTTTTCCACCTCCCTAACTGGGCTGTACCCCCCCAGGGCCGGCGTCAGCACCTGGCGCACCCGGGCAAGTGCCAGTGCCCTGAGCAGGTGGGGGGCCCACTCGTGGGCGATGGCACTGAGACAGGGCCCCTCATAGTACGCCTGTGTTTCTGACAGTGGGGGGGGCCCACTCGCCGTCTGACACACCGTCTCTCCTGATTGCCAGTCATCGCTTGCAGGTGATGAACTTCTACTATTCAACACTGGTTCAATACCCTCAGCAACCACCAGAGGGAGCCCCAACTCAGAAGTCATTTCCAAAATGTTCACAACAAACAACTATGTTCTCAATCAACCCAAAAGACTCATAAATATCAAAGCTTAATATTTATGGAAGTTGGAGTGTTTTTTTTTTAGATTTGGCTATCTTAGGAGGATATCTGTTTGTGCAGGTAACTATTACTGTGCAGAATTATTAGGCAACTTAATAAAAACCAAATGTATACCCATCTCACTTGTTTATTTTCACCAGGTAAACCAATATAACACAAAATTTAGAAATAAACATTTCTGACATAAAAAAACAAAAAATCAGTTACCAACATAGCCACCTTTCTCTACGATGACACTCAAAAGCCTTCCATCCATAGATTCTGTCAGTTGCTTGATCTGTTTACTATCAACATTGCGTGCAGCAGCCACCACAGCCTCCTAGACACTGTTCCGAGAGGTGTAATGTTTTCCCTCATTGTAGATCTCACATTTTATGAGGGACCACAGGTTCTCTATGGGGTTAGGATCAGGTGTACAAGGGGGCCATGCGATTATTTTTTCTTCTTTTAGACCTTCACTGGGCAGCCACGCTGTGGAATATTTGGATGCATGTGATGGAGCATTGTCCTGCATGAAAATCATGTTTTTCTTGAACGATACCGACTTCTTCCTGTACCACTGCTTGAAGAAGGTGTCTTCCAGAAACTGGCAGTAGGTCAGGAGTTGAGTTTCACTCACTCCTCAACCCGAAAAGATCCCACAAGTTCATCAGCCCATACCAATACCCCACCTCCACCTTGCTGGCGTCTGAGTCGGAGTGGAGCTCTCTGCCCTTTACTGATCCAGCCTCGGGCTCATCCATCTGGCCCATCAAGTGTCACTCTCATTTCATCAGTTCATAAAACCTTAGAAAAATCAGTCTTAACATATTTCTTGTCCCAGTCTTCACGTTTTATCTTATGTTTCTTGTTGAAAGGTGGTCGTTTTTCAGCCTTCCTTACCTTGGCCATGTCCCTGAGTATGGCACACCTTGTGCTTTTTGATACTCCAGTAATGTTACAGCTCTGAAATATGGCAAAACTGGTGGCAAATGGCATCTTTGCAGCTTCAAGCTTAATTTTCCTCAATTCCTGGGCAGTTATTTTGAGCCTTTTTATATCAACCCACTTCTTGTGACCCTGTTGGCTATTTGCCATGAAACGCTTGATTGTTCAGTGATCAAGCTTCAAAAGTTTGGCAATTTCAAGACTGCTGCATCCCTCTGCAAGACATCTCATAATTAGTGTTGAGCGATACGATACCGCAAGTATCGGGTATCGGCCGATATTAGCTCTATCGGCCTTTCGATAATTAGTTCCGATATTTTCGTCATATCGGATACCGGAATCGGGATTGTCACTGTCACTGTCAGTGTCCGTCGGTCGGGTCTGTCAGGAGTCAGCGGCACTTACCTGGCAGAAGATCTCCGGCTGTCACGGGCTGGACTGCTTCATGGCCGCCATCATCTTTCCCCGGCGGTCACATGCAGTTTCTCGCGATAACTGCAGTGACTGCTGGGTAATCCCGGCCGTAAAGCAGTCAGTCCGATGACGTCACCGCCGGGGAAGCAGGTAATCAGCTGTGCTGCGTCGCGATGACAGGCTCTGCCTGTCATTGCGATGTAGCAGAGCTGGATCGTCGTGGGACTGTCGTTACTATGGACTGCGTCGGACAGGTGGTATACTGTTGGTTTTTTTTTTTTTCTTTTTTTACAGGAGATCGATGGCGTCGCAGGAATGAGTGTATAATAAAATTAATGAAAACTGTGTTGTCTCTTTTATTTCATTAAAAGACTTTTTTCTTGCTTTGTCTTTTTTTTATACATTTAATAACTTTGGGATTAATAATGGATCGGTGTCTTATTGACACCTCTCCATTATTAACAGGGCTTATTGTCACCGTGCAATCAACGGTGACATTAACCCCTTATTACCCCACTTGCCACCGCTACAGGGCAGTGGGAAGAGCCGGGTAAAGTGCCACAATTGGCACATCTTTTGATGCGCCAAATGTGGGGCTGCTGTAGCCTGGTATTATCAGGCTGTTGAGGGCCAAAATCCATGGGCCTTGACAGTCTTTTAATACCAGGCCGCAGCAGTCTGCATTTTACTTGGCTGGTTAACAAAAATAGGGGGACCCCTACGCCGTTTTTTTTTCGAGGGGATCCCCTATTTTTGTTAACCAGCCAAGCTAAGCAGACTGCTGTGGCCTGGTATTATCAGGCTTGCAAGGTCCATGGATATTGGATCCTTACCAGCCTGAAAAACCAGGCCTCAGCGGTCTGCTTCATCTGGCTGGTTAACAAAAATAGGGGGGACCCCACGCCAATTTTTTTCGAGGGGATCCCCTATTTTTGTTAATCAGCCAAGATATGCAGACTGCTGTGGCCTGGTATTATCAGGCTGGCAAGGTCCATGGATCTTGGCTCCTTAACAGCCTGAAAATCCAGGCCTCAGCGGTCTGCTTCATCTGGCTGGTTAACAAAAATAGGGGGGACCCCACGCCAATTTTTTTCGAGGGGATCCCCTATTTTTGTTAATCAGCCAAGATATGCAGACTGCTGTGGCCTGGTATTATCAGGCTGGCAAGGTCCATGGATCTTGGCTCCTTAACAGCCTTAAATACCATGCCTCAGCAGCAGGGGCGTACATAGAAATCATGGGGCCCCATAGCAAAAGTCTGAATGGGCCCCCCCCAAAAAAAAAAAACCCACAGCCATTGTAAATGTAAAGTGCCAGCACAGTGAGGGGACACATTAAACAAAAAAATGTATTATGCCCCCATAGATTGTGCCCCCATAGATGCTCCATAGTATAGGCCCTTATGCTGCCGCAGCTGCTGCAACCAAAAAAAAAAAAAAAGACATACTCACCTTTCGTCGCTGGGGGCCAGGTGCCGGTGTCCTGAGCAGGGGGTGACACCAGGTGCCGATGTCACCGCTCGCTCAGGGCCCCGGCACCTGAGATATTTACCTGTCCTCTCTCCACTGCTGAGTGCCGCTGTCTTCGGGGTCCTCCAGCAGTGAATGATGAGGCAGAGGGCGCGGCGCGCACTAACGACGTCATCGCGCCCTCTGACCTGAACATTGCAGCAAGAGGACGTGAGCAACGGTGGAACAGGACAGGTAAATATCCCTTATACTCACCCTTCCGCCGGCGCGGTCTGTGCAGCCCCTGCTCTTCTCCCACGGTCTCCGCCGCCAGTGTTCAGCGGTCACGCGGGACAGCTCATTAAAGTCATGAATATGTGCGTATTCATGACTGTAATGAGCGGTACCACCTGACCGCTGAACACAGGCGTCGGAGACCGTGGGAGAAGAGCAGGGGCTGCAGAGACCGCACCAGGAGGGGTGAGTATATAGAAGAGCTGCGCTCCCCCTCCCCCGCCGACCCCCTGGTAGTACTGTGTCAGCACAGCTACCCGACCGTCGAGGGCCCCCTCACCTGTCCGGGCCCCATAGCAGCTGCTTGGTCTGCTTCATTCACGGTACGCCACTGCTCAGCAGTCTGCTTCATCAGGCTGGTTAACAAAAATAGGGGGGACCAGACGCCATTTTTTATTCGAAGGGAACCCCTATTTTTGTTAATCAGTTCCCTCTGACGTCACTGATTGTGTCCCTGGCTGACCTGAAGTGAAAGTGGAAAGCAATCAATTAAGCTTTCCACTTCCTCTCCTGTCAGCCAGGAGAGGAACTCATTCATTTGGGGGTTTACTGTGAGGCTGCAGCATTAGCTGCGGTCCCTGCAGTAAACATTAACCCTTTCTGAAGGATTACACCGTGGGACCTGACTGTGCATGGGATAGGTAAGAATAATTTTGCTTTTTTATTTTATTTTTATTACAGGAAATGGTTTTTGCAGTCAAATAAAAGATGGTCAAAAACATGTGTCTTTATTTCATTAAAATGATTTTTAATTAAAGTGTGTGTGTTTTATTTTTATTTCATGCAATAGGATTAATAATTGATAGTTGTCTAATTGACAGCTCTCAATTATTAACCTGGCTTAAGGTCACCTTTCAATTGCAATGTGGCTTTAACCCCATATTAACCCATTCGCCACCGCTACAGGGCAATGGGAATAGACGGGCAAAGTGCCAGAAAGGGCGAATCTAATTATAGATTTGTCTTTTCTGGGGTGTCTGGGGGCAGATGTTAGTAGCCAGGGGGGGCCAAAAATAATGGTCCCTCTCTGGGCTATTATTATCTGCCCCCATTCGCTGGCTTTGTCTGTCTGGTTGCGAAAATAGGGCGGGAGCCCACGCATTTTTTTTAAACAATTTTACACCTCATATATATATATATATACATGTCATTGAATTTGTGACACATATATATATATTTATATTTATAGTTCATACACTTCTACATAGTATAATAGCCGCTAATTCAATTGACGGCTTTTGTGAAAATGCAGAACCCGACATGAAATGACACTTGGTGTACATAGGGTTAACCATGTCTTTTCATGTCCTTTGCTATCTGATTTGCACAAACAATTACATCAGTCTATGTGTGCAAAATTTCACCCCTGTAGGGGTTAATTAAAGGTGTAAATTCGTAGCAAAAAAGTCTGTTTTTTTTACAACGAATTTACACCTTTAATTAACCCTACAGGTGTGAAATTTTGCACACATAGACTGATGTAATTGTTTGTGCAAATCAGATTGCAAACGACATGAAAAGACATGGTTAACCCTATGTACACCAAGTGTCATTTCATGTCGGGTGCTTCTGTCTTTTCACAGAAGCCGGCTTTACCCGGCAATTGAATCAGAGGATATTTTACTATGTAGAAGTGTATAAACTATACATATATGTATATATATATATGTCACAATGACATGTATATATATATATATATGTATTCTATGTGTGTATATTTAGTGTTTACAAGGAAATAAAGGTTTTTTTTAGTTGCGATATTTTGTTCCCATAGACTTACATGGAATCAGAATCGGATATCGACGATATTTAGTGATATCGGCGATACCATTCCGATCCGATATTTTTAGATATCGAGCAGTATCTCTCAACACTACTCATAATTTTTGACTTTTCAGAGTCCGTCAAATCTCTCTTCTGACCCATTTTGCCAAAGGAAAAAAGTTGCCTAATAATTAAGCACACCTTATATAGGGTGTTGATGTCATCAGATCACACCCCTCCTAAATTTACATAATTGGCAGTTTGCTTTCAAGCCTATACAGCTTTGAGTAGGACAACATGTATAAAAAGGATGATGTGATCGAAATATTAATTTGCCTAATAATTCTGCACACAGTGTATAGGCCTATCATACACAGGAGCATCATCCATGGGGCCCATCAAATACTGAAGCATCATATGGGGCCCATTATATATGGAGCATTATATTGGCCCATCATAAACTGGAGCATCATCCATGGGGCCCATTATATACTGGAGCATCATATGGGGTTCATTATTTATGGGGCATCATATAGGTATGGAGCATCATATGGAGCACATATGGGACCTATTCTGTATGGAGCATTATATAGAGCCCATTCTGTATGGAGCAATATATGGGGCCCATCATATACTGTATGGTGCTTTATATGCGACTCATTATACTGTATGGAGCAATATGTGGGGCTCATTATACTCTATGGGGACCATCCTATACTGTATGGCACATTATATGGGGACTATCATATACTGTAGCATTATGTGGAGCTCATCATATACTGTATGGAACATTATATGGGACCAATTATTCTGTATGGAGCAATATATGGGGCTCATTATTCTGTATGGCGCACTATGTGGTGGCCATAATACTGTATGGAGGAATATACTGTCCGGTTTTTGAGCTATTGTGGAATTTAACATAGATATCAGTCATGTAATGTAAGAAGTGAAGTATTTGTCATTGTACTATACCTATATTTCTGTGCGTATCAGAGTATCATTAATTGTGGTATGTGTTAAAGGGGCCCACTGACACTCTTTCGCCCGGGGCACACGAAAACCTGGAGCCAGTTTGCTGTCCTCCACTCCCTGCCGACTTTGCTTCCCCATTGACTTGCATTGGGTTTCATGTTTCAGTGGGACCTTCAACTTTTCCCGATAGTCGGCCGATTTCGTTCGACTCGACTTTTGAGAAAGTCGGGTTTCACGAAACCCGACCCGACTCGACCCTCCAAAAGGCAAAGTCGCTCATCTCTAGTTACTATTATTATAAAGTAAATTAAGGTTGACAAGGTTAAGTAATAAGAATTGATGTCGTTGGCATTGAAATGGGCACTGTAGGTGTGTTCACTGTCCTCCACTCCCTTCCGACTTTTCTTCCCTATTGACTTGCATTGGGGTCGGTTCAAGTTTCAGTTGGACCTTCAACTTTTTCCGATAGTCAGCCGATTTCGTTCGACTGATTTCGTTCGACTCGACTTTTGGGAAAGTCGGGTGGTCCGAAACCCGACTCGACCCTCCGGAGGCAAAGTCGCTCATCTCTATTTACTTATTTTTAATTTTTAAACAAATTAATTAATTAATTAAAAATATTTTGGGCTCCCTCATTATTTTCATAACCAGCAGAGGGAAAGCTGATCGCTGGGTGCTGATATTATTAATCTGAGAAAGGGGCCATTAGCCCTAAATGTCCCTAGGCTATTAATAACACTTACAGGCGTTTGCCTAGCCTTTATAGTTACAGGGGACCCCAGAATAAAAATTATGTAATTATAAACTCTAAGCAACCATTGCTAAACAGACAGCTGTGGGATAATATTAATAGTCAGTGAAGGAGCCATGGATATTGCCCCTCTCCACCAGGCTAATAGCATCAACCGCCAACGGCCCCAGAAATGGCTCATCCTTAAGATGTTCCAAATTTGGGACTTACCCTCACTTTTCCCACTTCCCTGGTGCAGTGGCAAATGGGGTAGTAGGGTTGGTGTGGACATCAGCTGTTTTATGGCTGCTGACATCAAGCTCAGGGGTTAGTAAGGGAGAGGTGTCTATAAGACATCCCCATTACTAACCCCATAGTCATATAGTTAAAAATTCATAGCCAGAATAAAGACACAGACTCCTTTATTTGAAAGAAACACTCCCATCCTCTTTTACCTATTAATTAGACTAAAATTAGAGTAAAATTAAGAATAAAAAATCACCATATTTTTCACCTGTCCAGCGATAATCCATTTGTCCCATGTCGTAATCACTCTCTTCTTCATCTGGATGCCTTGCTGAACAGTGGCATGATGTGACCGCTCAGCCTGGTATCCAGTAGACAATGAGCTGAGCGACAAAGGGCAACTTCTGTAACCTCCTGTAGTGACGTAATTCAGGTCCGTGTGAAAAATTTGGCATGTGCGCACCACCCCTTTAATTTTTAAAGGGGGGTTTTTGGGGGGTCCATAATTTTCGGTTTGGGAAAAAATAAAAGTAAACGGTTTGAAAAAAGGGAAATTTGAAGGCGTCCTTTGGTCCCATTTGTTTTCCAAAGCCTCTCTCTTAAAGTTTTTTTTTTTTTAGAAAATCTTGATTTTACTTCCAGCACCTTTTTCTTTTCATATTCCACATATTCCCAATGATTTTTCAGACATTTTATCATTTTCCCCATTGGAGTGACAATTAAATT
>JARQOD010001258.1:0-103934 GCA_033576555.1 Oophaga sylvatica
TTTAAAGGAATTTTTTTTTTTTTACAATCTTTTTGCATTCATGTTGATCAGAATGTGGTTTGAAAGGCTGGACTTATCAGTGGGTGTTCTCCTGAACCTGGTCCACACCCCAAATAAAGTTCCTGAGGCTAGGTTAAGAGATTTGCCACTATAAATAAGTGTGATTGAATTTTTACTAGTAGGAATTGTATTGTGTTTTCATGATACCTGAAGAAGGATATATACTGTATCCAAAACGCATTGAATCACCTGCTATCAAGCAATAGAAAAGAAAATATTCAAAATATCATCTTTGCATGTGACTTCTTGGAAGCACTGCCGTTCATGGGCTGGATGTGTTCGTTTTGATTTATCAGGGGGAATTTGGACTCTTTTGCATTTTGGTCTTTAAAAAGGCCGGAGCTCACCTGTCACATCTTTGGTTTTGTCATTCCCGGCAGCCAGCATTCACTCAAATGTACCCTGAATGTGTAGGACCACCTAACTTTCATCAAAATGAACAACTCATGACTCTCAATGGCTATTCCACCCCAGTTGCAGACTGGGCAAACTGTTGTGAACGTTTTGGAGATGACTTCGGAACTGAAGCTCCCTTTGGTGGTTGCTGAGGGTATTGAAACCTATGTTGAACACCAAGAGTCCTACACACCTGCAGATAACGAGTGGTTGTCAGGTAGTACTGACTGGCCTGATATAAGTGAGCTGACCTCCCATGATCCTCGCCGGTGATCAATTGTTCTTCCTGGTCTAGGTTGGAATTCAGCTTGCTTTCCTGCTTGCTTTCAGATAAGTCTCTTTCAGTTTTTTTTTACTGTGGTTTGAATTTCTTGCTTTTTGCTGCATTGCTTTTTGTCTTCAGCCGTGTCCCCTTTGGGGGGCTTTGGCTGGTCTCAGTTAGTTTTTTGTATTTGTTCATTTGCTCAGTTCTTGTGATATTTTACTGCTGGGTTGCTACGTGTCCACACCAGAGATCTGATATAGGTGGTCGAGACCGTGTGGTCTCAGTATTTTTGGATTCAGAAGTGTTGGAGTTTTTCCTAGGGTTTTATGGGTTGCAGACAGTATTCTCTCCTTTGCTGTCCTATCTAGACAATTTTGGGCCCCAGCGTTTGCTCAATCTATTTTCTGTCTGTGTTCGTATTTTCATCTTGTCTAACCGCCATTATATGTCTGCGGGCTTCCTACTCTTTTGGGGTCTACTCCGGGGCAGTTAGCTTTCCTCTTTCCATCTTCAGGGATAGCTATCTCTCCGGCTGTGATGAGGCGTCTAGGGCACCGTAGGAACGTCCCACAGCTACTTCTAGGTGTGCGGTTAGTTTAGGGGTCTGCAACCTATTAGTTTCCAACCTCTCTGGTGTTCGGCTGCCTATGCGGTTTTTTGCTCCTGCCTCCTCAGCTACCTAAACATAACAGAATCACCGGCCATACTGAAAATTCTATGGTACTCAATAGAAGGGAAAATTATTAAAAAAAAAAAAGTCAGAGTTGTCAGAAAATTTTTTTTTTCCTGTTTGTTGCATTTATTCCCTCTTTTTCTCTGGGGGCTGAGGAGGATTTTTTTTTCTCTCCTCAATGGAGGTCAAGCATTTGTCCAATCGTGTGGAGCAGCTTGCTGCTAAAGTTCGGAGTATTGCTATCTATCTTGCTGGGTTGCCTGCTGTGGAAAATAGGATCCCTCTGCCGGATTTATTTTTGGGGGATCGGTCTAAGTTTTTGAATTTTAAAAATAACTGTAAGTTGTTTTTTGCTTTGAAGCCTAAATCCTCAAGGAACACAACGCAGCAGGTTCAAATTGTCATCTCCCTGTTGCGCGGTGACCCTCAGGATTGGGCCTTTTTCCTGACACCTGGGGATCCTGTTTTGAATGATGTTGATGTGTTTTTTCAGGCTCTGGGGTTATTGTACGATGAACCTAATATTACTGATCAAGCTGAAAAAACCTTGTTGGCATTGAATCAGGGTCATGAAGCCACTGAGCTGTATTGTCAGAAATTCAGAAACTGGGCAGTCATTACTAAATGGAATGATGATGCTCTGTCAGCTCTTTTTCAGAAGGGTCTGGCAGAGACTGTAAGGATGTTATGGTGGGATTACCTGTCCCCTCTGGTCTCAATGACTCTATGTCATTAGCCATTCAAGATGACAGACGTCTGCGCGAGCGTAGAAATGTGCGTGAGATTGTGATGCCTTGCGGGCCAGCCCCTGAGCCCATGCAGTGTGATGGAGTGACTTCTTGGGCACAGCATCATGAATTTTGCAAGCGTTATAAGTTGTGCTACTATTGTGGTGACTAGAGTTGAGCGATACTGCTCGATATCTAAAAATATCGGATCGGAATGGTATCGCCGATATCACTAAATATCGGCGATATCCGATTCCGATACCGGAAGTCCCATGTAAGTCTATGGGAACAAAATATCGCAAATAAAAAAAACCTTTATTTCCTTGTAAACACTAAATATACACACATAGAATACATATATTTTATATATATATATATAAACATGTCATTGTGACATATATATACATATATGTATAGTTTATACACTTCTACATAGTAAAATAGCCTCTGATTCAATTGCCGGGTAAAGCCGGCTTCTGTGAAAAGACAGAAGCACCCGACATGAAATGACACTTGGTGTACATAGGGTTAACCATGTCTTTTCATGTCCTTTGCTATCTGATTTGCACAAACAATTACATCAGTCTATGTGTGCAAAATTTCACACCATGTAGGGGTTAATTAAAGGTGTAAATTCGTTGTAAAAAAAACGGACTTTTTTGCTACAATTTACACCTTTAATTACCCCTACAGGTGTGAAATTTTGCACACATAGACTGATGTAATTGTTTGTGCAAATCAGATAGCAAAGGACATGAAAAGACATGGTTAACCCTATGTACACCAAGTGTCATTTCATGTCGGGTTCTGCATTTTCACAAAAGCCGGCAATTGAATTAGCTATTATACTATGTAGAAGTGTATGAACTATAAATATAAATATATATATATGTGTGTCACAAATTCAATGACATGTATATATATATATATGAGGTGTAAAATTGTTTAAAAAAAAATGCGTGGGCTCCCGCCCTATTTTCGCAACCAGACAGACAAAGCCAGCGAATGGGGGCAGATAATAATAGCCCAGAGAGGGACCATTATTTTTTCCCCCCCCTGGCTACTAACATCTGCCCCCAGACACCCCAGAAAAGACAAATCTATAATTAGATTCGCCCTTTCTGGCACTTTGCCCGTCTATTCCCATTGCCCTGTAGCGGTGGCGAATGGGTTAATATGGGGTTAAAGCCACATTGCAATTGAAAGGTGACCTTAAGCCAGGTTAATAATTGAGAGCTGTCAATTAGACAACTATCAATTATTAATCCTATTGCATGAAATAAAAATAAAACACACACACTTTAATTAAAAATCATTTTAATGAAATAAAGACACATGTTTTTGACCATCTTTTATTTGACTGCAAAAACCATTTCCTGTAATAAAAATAAAATAAAAAAGCAAAATTATTCTTACCTATCCCATGCACAGTCAGGTCCCACGGTGTAATCCTTCAGAAAGGGTTAATGTTTACTGCAGGGACCACAGCTAATGCTGCAGCCTCACAGTAAGCCCCCAAATGAATGAGTTCCTCTCCTGCTGACAGGAGAGGAAGTGGAAAGCTTAATTGATTGCTTTCCACTTTCACTTCAGGTCAGCCAGGGACACAATCAGTGACGTCAGAGGGAACTGATTAACAAAAATAGGGGTTCCCTTCGAAAAAAAAATGGCGTCGGGTCCCCCCTATTTTTGTTAACCAGCCTGATGAAGCAGACTGCTGAGCAGTGGCGTACCGTGAATGAAGCAGACCAAGCAGCTGCTATGGGGCCCGGACAGGTGAGGGGGCCCTCGACGGTCGGGTAGCTGTGCTGACACAGTACTACCAGGGGTCGGCGGGGGAGGGGAGCGCAGCTCTTCTATATACTCACCCCTCCTGGTGCGGTCTCTGCAGCCCCTGCTCTTCTCCCACGGTCTCCGACGCCTGTGTTCAGCGGTCAGGTGGTACCGCTCATTACAGTCATGAATACGCACATATTCATGACTTTAATGAGCTGTCCCGCGTGACCGCTGAACACTGGCGGCGAGACCGTGGGAGAAGAGCAGGGGCTGCACAGACCGCGCCGGCGGAAGGGTGAGTATAAGGGATATTTACCTGTCCCGTTCCACCGTTGCTCGCGTCCTCTTGCTGCAATGTTCAGGTCAGAGGGCGCGATGACGTCGTTAGTGCGCGCCGCGCCCTCTGCCTCATCATTCACTGCTGGAGGACCCCGAAGACAGCGGCACTCAGCAGTGGAGAGAGGACAGGTAAATATCTCAGGTGCCGGGGCCCTGAGCGAGCGGTGACATCGGCACCTGGTGTCACCCCCTGCTCAGGACACCGGCACCTGGCCCCCAGCGACGAAAGGTGAGTATGTCTTTTTTTTTTTTTTGGTTGCAGCAGCTGCGGCAGCATAAGGGCCTATACTATGGAGCATCTATGGGGGCACAATCTATGGGGGCATAATACATTTTTTTGTTTAATGTGTCCCCTCACTGTGCTGGCACTTTACATTTACAATGGCTCTGGGTTTTTTTTTTGGGGGGGGGCCCATTCAGACTTTTGCTATGGGGCCCCATAATTTCTATGTACGCCCCTGCTGCTGAGGCATGGTATTTAAGGCTGTTAAGGAGCCAATATCCATGGACCTTGCCAGCAGCGTCGGACTGGAGTACCTTGGGCCCACCAGAGAAAAAATATTCTTGGGGCCCACCATCATACTTCCCAACCTTTGAAGAAGGGAAAGAAGGACAAAGGCTGTGGCACGCTGTGCCTGCTGCAGCAAATTTTAGGCCATGCCACGTTGCACCACAGACTGTCCAGGAGTTGGTGGATGCTTTAGTCCAGGTGTGGGAGGAGATCCCTCAGGAGACCATCCGTCGCGCTCATCAGGAGCATGGCCAGAAGTTGTAGTGAGGTCATACAGCATACCTCCCAAATTTTGAAGACAGGAAAGAGGGTTAAAGGCTGCAGCGCGCGTAGGGCGTCGCTGCAAATTTTAGGCAACGCCCCGACCACACCCATTTAACAGCTAATCACACCCATATCCTGGCCCCAAGGTACCCATTTAGCACTGCTGATCACACTGACTGGTAATGAGGGCACAGTGGCTGGTACTGAGGAAAAGAAAGAAAGAGCAGCGAGAGAGAAAGAACAAACAGAGAAAGAAAGAGAGGAAAGAAAGAAAAGAGAGAAGAAAGAAAGAACAGAGAGAAAAAAGAACAGAGAGCGAGAAAGAAAGAACAGAGAGCGAGAAAGACTAGAGAGAGAAAGAAAGACTAGAGAGAGAGCCAGAGGCGTAGCTAGGGTTTTGGTTTAGTGGGGCGAAACTTCTGAGTGGGCCCCTAATCAGAGAACCTCAGCAAATGACCGCGCTGTTGCCAAAAATAATCTATATATAAAAAGACCAATATTGATATTACCGCCATATGGTCTGTGGTAAATAATACCAGTCCTACAGAACATATAATAGATTACAGCACAGGTACAGATAGTGACTTACCGCTGATGTTCTTTCTAATGGAATTGTTCACTTTTCATTTCTTTTCCATCTGGCCCAGACCGACATGACGACTTCTCCAGCCAGGACTCAACTGCAGAGATTACAACAAAGACACATTTCACTTCTCATATTTTTAGCACTGTCTTGGTCACCAATTGGACTATTCTCAACTTGCACAAACTCCTCATCCTGCTGATACCCCAATACTGAGCCGCTGCTGCCATATGTGTCCCTATTTCTGCACCTGATACCCCAATACTGAGCCGCTGCTGCCATATGTGTCCCTATTACTGCACCTGATACCCCAATACTGAGCCGCTGCTGCCGTATGTGTCCCTATTACTGCACCTGATACCCCAATACTGAGCCGCTGCTGCCGTATGTGTCCCTATTACTGCACGTGATACCCCAATACTGAGCTGCTGCTGCTGCCGTATGTGTCCCTATTACTGCACCTGCTGTGTGGTTCTGTGTGACCTCTAAATTTTAAAGCACCCCTCTAGAATATAGTAATGCCGGGTGCAAGTGCCCTAGAAAACAGTGACCACATTTTGTCCCCTAGACTGTAATAATGCCCTGTGTGCCCCTTTGACAGTCACAGTAACCCGAGTTCCCTATAACAATAAGTGTCCACTTTACATTTAATAATGTCCCAAGTCTCCCCCCTGTACATCTCCCCTATACACAGAATAATGCCCCTCACTGGATATATACTGACCGCTTAATGTCCCCAAACTATTTAATGGGTCCAACACTGTATGATGGCCCCTAGATAGCATCCATACAGCATAATACACCAGATAGTCCTCAATATAGTATAATGCACCCCCATAGGCAGCCTCTATATTATAATAAACCCCCATAGGCAGAGTCTATAATATAATGCACCACCATAGGCAGCCGCTATATTATAATGCACCCCCATAGGCAGCCTCTGTAGTATAATGCATCCCCATAGGGAGTCTCTGTAGTATAATGCACCCCAATATGGAGCCTCAGTAGTATAATGCAGCCCCCATATACAGCCTCTGTAGTATAATGCACCCCCCATATACAGCCTCTGTAGTATAATGCACCCCCATTAAAAAAAAAAAAACAATACTCACCTCCCGGCTCCTGTGCTGCTCACTGTTCTCCCTCTCAGCGTCTGACAGCGGGCGCCGGCAGGTGATGTCATCGCGCCCGCTGTCAGACGCTGAGAGGGGGATTATGGGAGAGAAGGAGCGCTCGCTCCTTCTCTCTCTATGCGGTCAGCTGTATCGGCTGGATGCCGATACAGCTGACCCTCCGATGACGGGTAGGGGGCCCACTGCTGGCACCGGGCCCCCCCAACGCCTGTTCAGGCCCCATAGCTTCTGGGCGGCAGAGCAAGAAGATCGATTCTCCCTGCTCTGCCGCAGAATGTAACTGTATCGGCGTGCTGTGCACGCCGATACAGTTACTGTAGCGTAGCTCCGGGTGGGCCCCCTCAGAGCGCGGGGCCCGGGGCCACCGCCCCCTCTGCCCCGCGACCTATCCTTTCAAATCAGGGCCCACCACGCAGGATCTGGGGCCCACCGGAGGTTTCTCCGGTGTCCCGGTGGCTCAGTCCGACCCTGCTTGCCAGCCTGATAATACCAGGCCACAGCAGTCTGCTTATCTTTGCTGGTTAACAAAAATAGGGGATCCCCTCGAAAAAAATTGGCGTGGGGTCCCCCCTATCCCCTATTTTTGTTAACCAGCCAGATGAAGCAGACCGCTGAGGCCTGGATTTTCAGGCTGTTAAGGAGCCAAGATCCATGGACCTTGCCAGCCTGATAATACCAGGCCACAGCAGTCTGCATATCTTGGCTGATTAACAAAAATAGGGGATCCCCTCGAAAAAAATTGGCGTGGGGTCCCCCCTATTTTTGTTAACCAGCCAGATGAAGCAGACCGCTGAGGCCTGGATTTTCAGGCTGCTAAGGAGCCAAGAACCATGGACCTTGCCAGCCTGATAATACCAGGCCACAGCAGTCTGCATATCTTGGCTGATTAACAAAAATAGGGGATCCCCTCGAAAAAAATTGGCGTGGGGTCCCCCCTATTTTTGTTAACCAGCCAGATGAAGCAGACTGCTGAGGCCTGGTTTTTCAGGCTGGTAAGGATCCAATATCCATGGACCTTGCCAGCCTGATAATACCAGGCCACAGCAGTCTGCTTAGCTTGGCTGGTTAACAAAAATAGGAGATCCCCTCGAAAAAAAAACGGCGTAGGGGTCCCCCTATTTTTGTTAACCAGCCAAGTAAAATGCAGACTGCTGCGGCCTGGTATTAAAAGACTGTCAAGGCCCATGGATTTTGGCCCTCAACAGCCTGATAATACCAGGTTACAGCAGCCCCACATTTGGCGCATCAAAAGATGTGCCAATTGTGGCACTTTACCCGGCTCTTCCCACTGCCCTGTAGCGGTGGCAAGTGGGGTAATAAGGGGTTAATGTCACCGTTGATTGCACGGTGACAATAAGCCCGGTTAATAATGGATAGGCGTCAATAAGACACCAATCCATTATTAATCCCAAAGTTTTTAAATGTATAAAAAAAAGACAAAGCAAGAAAAAAGTATTTTAATGAAATAAAAGAGACAACACAGTTTTCATTTCTTTTATTATACTCTCATTCCTGCGACGCCATCGATCTCCTGTAAAAAAAGGAAAAAAACAAACCAACAGTATACCACCTGTCCGACGCAGTCCATAGTAACGACAGTCCCACGACGATCCAGCTCTGCTACATCGCAATGACAGGCAGAGCCTGTCATCGCGACGCAGCACAGCTGATTACCTGCTTCCCCGGTGGTGACGTCATCGGACTGACTGCTTTACGGCCGGGATTACCCAGCAGTCACTGCAGTTATCGCGAGAAACTGCATGTGGCCGCCAGGGAAAGATGATGGCGGCCATCAAGCAGTCCAGGCCGTGACCGCCGGAGATCTTCTGCCAGGTAAGTGCCGCTGACTCCTGACAGACCCGACCGACGGACACTGACAGACCCGACCGACGGACACTCACAGACCCGACCGATGGACACTGACAGTGACAGTGACAATTCCGATTCCGGTATCCGATAAGACGACAATATCGGAACTCGGAATCGAAAGCCCGATACAGCTAATATCGGCCGATACCCGATATTTGCAGTATCGTATCGCTCAACACTAGTGGTGACACTTCTCATGCTATTTCCGTCTGCCCCAAGCGGGGAAGACGTTTTGCGCGCTCAGTTGTTTTGGGTAGTGTTCAGACTAAATTTCTGTTGACTGTTACCTTGATTTGCTCTATGTCCACATTTTCAGCTCAGGCTTTTGTTGATTTAGGGGCAGCTATAAACCTGATGGATTTTGATTTTTCCAAATGTTGTGGTTTTCCTATGATACCCCTGCGGAAGTCTATTCCTTTGCTGGGCATTGATTCTACCCCCTCGGCGGAGAATAAACCCCAGTTTTCTACCCAGGTGATAATGCGGGTTGACCGGACCACCCAGAGAATTGCAAATTTTTGGTGTTACATAATTTACATGATATTGTTGTGCTGGGTTTTCCTTGGTTACAGACTCACGATCCTGTTTTGGATTGGAAATCTGTGTCTGTGACGAGTTGGGGTTGTCAATGTGTTCGTGCTGACACTCCTGTTTTTCTGCCCCCCCAGTCTCAAGATGTTTTTTCTGCTCCCCCCAGCCTCAAGATGTCCCTGACTATTTGACTGATTTCTCTGATGTGTTTAGTGAGAGTAAAGGGTATGCCACACTAAACAACATCGCTAACGGGATCGCTAAAAAACGTCATTATTTAGCGATCCCGTTAGCGATGTTGTTGTGTGCGGCATCTGTCAGCGACGAGCTCCCTGCTGAGATCCTGCTGTGATCTCGCTCGTCGCTGGAATCGTTCCGGACCCTATTTTATCGTCGGCGCTCCCGCTGGGTAAGTATTATCGCTGAGTGTGGCACCTTTTATTTAGCGATTTAGCGGTATTTTGTACCGCTAAAGTCGTTAAGGAGATCGCTAACCGCGATAGCGTCCTTAACGACATCGCTAAATAAAGCCGCTACTAGCGATATTAAAACGATCCCGATAGCGATCGCATTAGTATGCGTCTTTATCGTGATCGCTAGCGGGATAGTTTAGTGTGGCAGTACCTTAAGTCTGCATACTTACCTCATCATAGGAGTTATGATTGCGCTATTGACTTAGTGCCCGGTTCCAGCAAAAAGTGGATAAACCACCACAATATTCTCCCAATATAATAGATTCAGCAATAGAGAATAAATATAAAACATAACCTTTAATGTTTAACCAAATAAAAGCTACCAAATGATAAGTGAATATAGTGAATTTAAAAATCACTCTATCAAAGTATCACAGACTATGTGCTCAAGAGTCCAAGAAAATTCCACCATCGGACTAGAGTGCACATATACATGTGACTATCTTGATCCTGAAATTCAGGCAAAATCCGTTAGGACAACATTGTCTCAATTATAACCTATTCCCTGGCAATACTCAATAGATGATCCTTTTGAAAAAGGTCAATCTGACCCCTATCTTTATGAGATTATGCACCAAGGACAAATATACATGAACACTAATTGTATTGCCACAAGAAAACCATAAAGACAATGTTTAAAAATTAATATGGAACAGTCTCACCCATATTTGTAGGAGGTGTCAGGTGTGTCCTTTTCCTTTTGGAGTCTGGGTACGTCAGGAACATGCAGGATCTCATCCTATTAAGCCCTGTCTGAACCACTATGTCCTGACCCCATGACTCCCGCCCTTGCAAACGCAGTCCACAGCTGACCCTCAATGTTAGAAGCCCTGTTTAACCCTGTGCATCCCGACGCGTTTCGTCATTCACTGACTCCTCAGGGGACAAGCTAGCACATTTTGGGCATAACTGAGAAAGAACCAGGCTGCCTCTCTAATGATAGTCTACTACTACTATCATTAGAGAGGCAGCCTGGTTCTTTCTCAGTTATGCCCAAAATGTGCTAGCTTGTCCCCTGAGGAGTCAGTGAATGATGAAAGCGTCGGGATGCACAGGGTTAAACAGAGCTTCTAACATTGAGGGTCAGCTGTGGACTGCCCTTGCAAGGGCGGGAGTCATGGGGTCAGGACATAGTGGTTCAAACAGGGCTTAATAGGATGAGATCCTGCATGTTCCTGACGTACCCAGACTCCAAAAGGAAAAAGGACACACCTGACACCTCCTACAAATATGGGTGAGACTGTTCCATATTAATTTTTAAACATTGTCTTTATGGTTTTCTTGTGGCAATACAATTAGTGCTCATGTATATTTGTCCTTGGTGCATAATCTCATAAAGATAGGGGTCAGATTGACCTTTTTCAAAAGGATCATCTATTGAGTATTGCCAGGGAATAGGTTATAATTGAGACAATGTTGTCCTAACGGATTTTGCCTGAATTTCAGGATCAAGATAGTCACATGTATATGTGCACTCTAGTCCGATGGTGGAATTTTCTTGGACTCTAGAGCACATAGTCTGTGATACTTTGATAGAGTGATTTTTAAATTCACTATATTCAGTTATCATTTGGTAGCTTTAATTTGGTCAAACTTTAAAGGTTATGTTTTATATTTATTCTCTATTGCTGAATCTATGACTTAGTACCCGGTTGTAAATTTCCCAAGGGTCGGCTCTTTAATTTATCTGTACCTGAGCATGAGGCTATGCGATCTTATATCAAAGAGTTTTTAGAGAAGGGTCATATCAGACCATCCTCTTCACCCTTGGGCGCCGGCTTTTTCTTTGTGGCCAAGATGGATGGCTCACTGAGGACGTGTATTGATTATCGTCTCCTGAATAAGATCACTGTTAAATATCAATATCTGTTACCCGTGATTTCTGAAATATTTTCTAGAGTGAAGGGTGCTTGTTGGTTTACCAAGCTTGACCTCAGGGGGGCATATAATCTTATTCGCATCAAGCACGGTGATGAATGGAAGACGGCGTTTAATACCCCAGAGGGGCATTTTGAGTACCTAGTGATGCCTTTTGGGCTCACTAATGCCCCTTCTGTCTTCCAATCCTTTATGAACAATATTTTCCGGGATTTCGTAGATAAATTTCTGATCGTTTATTTGGACGATATCTTGATTTTTTCCAATGACTGGGATTCTCATGTAGAACATGTTCAGACTGTATTCCGGATTTTGAGAGAAAATGCATTGTTTGTGATGGGATCAAAATGTATTTTTGGCGTACAGAAGGTTTCATTTCTGGGATTCATTTTGTGTCCGTCTGTTATTGAAATGAACCCGGTCAAAGTTCAGGCCATTTGTGATTGGATTCAACCCACTACATTGAAGGCTCTTCAGAAATTTTAGGTTTTGCTAATTTTTATCGTAAATTTATAGCTAATTTCTCTGGTATTGTGAAGCCACTGACTGATTTGACCAAGAAGGGTTCTGATGTAGTGAATTGGTCTCCTGAGGCAGTTTCTGCGTTTCAGGAGCTTAAGTGGAGATACACTTCTGCTCCTGTTCTGCGCCAACCTGATGTTTCTCTGCCATTTCAGGTGGAGGTTGATGCTTCTTAGATTGGTGTAAGAGCCGTTTTGTCCCAAAGGGATCCAGAGACCTCTAAGAGTAACCCTTGTGACTTTTTCTCTCGAAAATTTTCCACAGCGGAACGTAATTATGATGTGGGTAATCGGGAGTTATTGGCCATGAAGTGGGCTTTTGAGGAGTGGAAACATTGGCTGGATGGAGCCAAGCATCAGGTGGTGGTCCTCACGGATCATAAGAACCTGGTTTATCTTGAATCAGCCAAGCGACTTAATCCTAGACAGGCCAGGTGGGCCTTGTTTTTCACACGTTTTAATTTTGTGGTCTCTTTTTCTCCCGGCACTAAGAATGTTAAGGCGGATGCCCTCTCGAGGAGTTTCTTTCTGGATTCTCCTGAGGTAACTGAGCCTGCTGTTATTCTGAAGGGGTGTGTGGTTCTTTCTGCTATCTCGCCCAATTTGAGACTGGCTTTGGAGAAATTTCAGGAGGATAAACCTGAACGTTGCCCTGCTGGGAGATTGTTTGTCCCAGACCAGTGGAGGAAGAATGTGATGTCCGAGATTCATTGCTTCACGTTGGTCAGCCATCCTGGTATTTTTTGTACCAGAGATTTGGTGAGTCGGTCCTTTTGGTGGCCCACTTTGTCTCGTGACGTCAGGGATTTTGTGCAGTCCTGTGGAACTAGTTCTCGGTCCAAACCTTGCTCTCGCGCTAGTGGTTTGTTAATGCCATTGCCTGTGCCCAAGAGGCCATGGACCCATATCTCTATGGATTTTATTTCCGTCCTACCTGTTTCTCAAAGAATGACCGTTATTTGGGTAATCTGTGATAGGTTTTACAAAATGATACATCTTGTGCCACTACCTAAGTTGTCTTCCTCCTCCGAATTTGTGCCTTTGTTTTTTCAACAGTGGTTCAATTGCACAGCATTCCAGAGAACATTGTGTCTGACAGAGGAGTCCAGTTTGTTTCCAGATTTTGGAGGACATTTTGTTCCAAACTGGGAGTTCAGCTGTTTTTTTCCTCTGCGTTCCACTCTCAGACCATTGGACAAACTGAGAGAACAAACCAGACCTCGGAGATTTATTTGAGATGTTTTGTGTCTGCTGATCAAGATGACTGGGTCTCTTTTTTGCTTTTGGCTGAGTTTGCTTTGAATAAAAAGGCTAATTCTGCCACCTTGATGTCTCCATTTTTCTGCAATTTCGGGTTTCATCCTCGATTTTCTTCAGGGCAGGAGGAGGCTTCTGTCTGTCCAGGTGTTGACTCTATTGTGGAGAGAATGCAGCAGATTTAGGATCAAGTAGTGGATAAGCTGTATCTCTCTCAGGAGAAGGCCCAGCGGTTTGCCAACCGGCATAGGACTGATGGTCCTCGATTTAAAGTGGGTGACTTGGTTTGGTTGTCCTCAAAAAATATCCCTATGAGGGTCGCGTCTCCAAAATTTAAGCTAAGGTTCATTGGAACTTATAAGATCGTGGAGATTATTAATCCCGTTTCCTTCCGTTTGCTTCTTCCAGGAACATTCAAGATTCACAACGTATTTCACAAATCTTTATTGAAGAGATTTGTCGAGCCAGTGGTTCCTATGGCTGCGCCTCCTGATCCTGTTTTGGTTGAGGGCAATTTGGAGTATGTGGTTGAGAAGATATTGGATTCTCGTTTGGCCAGGCGGAGACTGCAGTACTTGGTGAAGTGGAAAGGCTATGGTCAGGAGGACAATTCTTGGGTGTTTGCTTCTGACATTCATGCTGAAAGACTGGTCCGTGCCTATCACCGAGCTCATCCTGATCATCCTGGAGGCACAAGTGAGGGTTCGGCGACCCCTCCTCAAGGGGGGGTACTGTTGTCAACGTTTTGGAGATGACTTCGGAGCTGAAGCTCCCTCTGGTGGTTGCTGAGTGTATTGAACCTATGTTGAACACCAAGAGTCCTACACCTGCAGATAACGAGTGGTTGTCAGGTGGTACTGACAGGCCTGATATAAGTGAGCTGACCTCCCATGATCTTCGCCGGTGATCAATTGTTATTCCTGGTCTAGGTTGGAATTCAGCTTGCTTTCCTGCTGTCTCCTGCTTGCTTTCAGATAAGTCTCTTTCAGTTCTTTTTACTGTGGTTTGAATTCCTTGCTTTTTGCTGCATTGCTTTTTGTCTTCAGCCGGGTCCCCTTTGGGGGGCTTTGGCTGGTCTCCGTTCGTTTTTTGTATTTGTTCATTTGCTCAGTTCTTGTGATATTTTACTGCTGGGTTGCTACGTGTCCACACCAGAGATCTGATATAGGTGGTCGAGACCGTTGGGGTCTCAGTATTTTTGGATTCAGAAGTGTTGGAGTTTTTCCTAGGGTTTTTTGGGTTGCAGACAGTATTCTCTCCTTTGCTATCCTATCTAGACAGTTTTGGGCCCCAGCGTTTGCTCAATCTATTTTCTGTCTGTGTTTGTATTTTCATCTTGTCCAACCGCTATTATATGTCTGGGGGCTTCCTATTCTTTTGGAGTCTACTCCGGGGCAGTTAGCTTTCCTCTTTCCATCTTTAGGGATGGCTATCTTTCCAGCTGTGACGAGGCGTCTAGTGCTCCGTAGGAACGTCCCACAGCTACTTCTAGTTGTGCGGTTAGTTTAGGGGTCTGCAACCTATTCGTTTCTAACCTCTCTGGTGTTCGGCTGCCTATGCGGCTTTTTCCTCCTGCTTGCTCAGCTACCTAAACAAAACAGCAGACTAGGCGATGGTGTTGTTTTTAGTGTCATGCATTAATCTGACTTTATTACAGTCTGCCACACCTTTGTTGTGGCTTCTGTGCCTGCTGTTGCTACTGTTGCTGATGCTACAATTTTTTTTATATTTGGAGACTCGAAGTTGGGTCTCCATCTGGTGAGTCGCTTGGAGTGGAAAGTGTGTCAGAGGCCTACTATACTGTTTCTACTCTGCAGAAATTGATGCCACTTTAGTGGTGTGTGACAATGATTTTTTGAAATGTGGAGAATTCAAGCTGGTTGTCCTTCATGTGTAGAAGTAGGGCTCCCAGACAGGAAGGCCTGCACTTGCTTTCACTCAACTACCTGTGTTACTTTCTTTACATTTTTACTAATAGTACTCTATGAAACTGATGTTTGTGCCACCTGAATATGGTTGGGGGAAAAAAATTGGAGCTGTTGCATGAGGTATCAGGGCTCTCAGCAAAGAAGGCTTATAAAGCTCCTTTATCAACCAGGTCTTCATTGGCACTTTAATTCATGGCTGACTGCTGCTGTGCCTTTAGCAAATTTCTACTCTGGGTCATTTGATGCCACTTTTCATGGTGTCGGCCCCTAATTTTAGCTGTTTGAGTAGCTTTTTGTCACCCCTTAAGGTGTTGTGCACAAGTTTGGTTTGGTCTCCCATTGAATTTAATGCTTTTCAGGTACAATAATTGAACTGTTTGGCGAACATCTTCATGTTCGGTGAACCAAACCTTAATAGGTTCGCTCATCTCTAATAGAGACTCCAATTTGGGGAAGGGGAACAGGGGATATGCCAGGGATGAAATTTAGTCTCAATCCATCTATGTCTGAAGAACTCAGGAGAGGCAGTATACTGAGAGGAAATGTAGTTTTAAAAAATGGGTGTCACTTTTGCCACGTATTGAAAGTAGCAACGCTAAGTCAATAAACAAAAAAAAACACAATATTTTCAAGTTTACGAATTGTTTGCAATTTCCTCCATGCAAATTGAACAAAATTGTGACCAGCTGCTGATGTCATTTTTCTGAATCATGAAAGGCCAAGAAAATGGTTTTAAAAAAATAATGCTCACCTTTTCTCTCACCTATTTGTTATCCCCACAGCCTATCATCCAGTCATCAAGTCCCCATCTTCTCTCCCTCTCCCATCATGTGAGTTTCTTTGTACTTTTTCACTCCAGTCCTTGGCTTCTGGCTCATTTAGGTCTTGGACATAGATGACTGTGCGGTGTACGTCATAGCATAAGAATGTCACGATTAGTGTTGAGCATTCCGATACCGCAAATATTGGGTATCGGCCGATATTCGCGGTATCGGAATTCCGATACTGAGTTCCGATACTTTTGCCATATCGAATACCGGAATCGGAAGTTCCCATAATGCTATGAGAGGCAGTGTGATTTGATTCAGCCAATGAGGAATCCTAAGAAGTGTGGGTACATCCTGTAAGGCTGCGGTCATGCTAAATAATGGCATGGCTGTGATTGGCTGCTGAAATGATGTCATGAATGCACTATAAAAGGCGCCGCCGCCATTTTGGTTTCACTCTGCTGTGAATTCAGTTAGGGACAGAACGCTGCTCTTCTGACTCTGAGGGACAGTTAGTGATAGCGATTTTGTGTATTGTGCTTTAGCCAGGCTAGTTTAGCAACCGCTGTGTAAAGCTTCCTTTTGCCTTGCAGTGCTGTTTTCACAGCTGTCTGCAAGGTCTGTGTGTGAGTGCAGCTCACGCTGAAGTTTGTTCTGCAGCCATCTCTGGTTGTAGTCTGCTCAGTGTGCGTCACTGCCTCATACTTTTTTCTTTTGTTTAATTGCTGCTGCTCAATTCATTTTTACTGATCTCTCCTAATAGTGTGCTGCGCTTCCATCCGTATCCATTACATTGGTTGCAAACACTATAGGAGTAGATAGCGGAGCCTTTTATTGCTAGGGCACAGTTCTCTGCACTGTTCACTGCTGTCTGTCAGGTCTCTGTGTGTGAGTGAAGCTCACGCTGAAGTTTGATCTGCATCCACCGCTGGTTGTAGTCTGCTCAGTGTGCGTCATTGCCTCATACTTTTTTCTTTTGTTCAATTGCTGCTGCTCAATTCATTTTTACTGATCTCTCCTATTAGTGTGCTGCGCTTCCATCCGTATCCATTACATTGGTTGCAAACACTATAGGAGTAGATAGTGGAGCCTTTCATTGGTAGTGCACAGTTCTCTGCACTGTTCACGGCTGTCTGTCAGGTCTCATTGAGTGAGTGCAGCTCATGCTGAAGTTTGTTCTGCATTCACTGCTGGTTGTAATCCGCTCAGCGTGCGTCACTGCCTCATACATTGTCCATTTTTTCTGTAGTGCTTTTTTTTCCTGAATTTCTCCTATTAGTGTGCTTCCATCCGTATCCAGCTAGATTGGTTGCAAACACTATATAGGAGTAGATAGAGGAGCCTTTCTGCTGGTTTGTGGCCTGCAGGCCCAGCCAGATTAGTATTAGCCTATTTTTTGTAGCCTCATCTATTGTATTGTAGGTTACCTTCCTGCATTGTAATAGCTACAAAAAGTTTGTGATACTATCGATTGTACATCTTTTGTCTCAATCACAACCTTTTTTTTGTGAAAAACACAAAAAAGTTAATAAAGTTCACCAAACCCTCCACTTGACACTTGTTAGGCCACATTAATAAACTTAGTGTTTCTTATACCTGTTAGCAGCTGTTCAGGAATAAGCACACTAAGCCCTTAGTACTTTTCTGCCTATCTTTATCAATCTACCAAGATGAAGAAGGCAGGGAGTAAAGCACATGGTCGTGGGAGTGGAGTTTCAGCAGGGAGAGGACGTGGGGATTCTGTGCCTGCTGCGAGTACCAGTGACACAGCATCCCCCAGTTTTCCCCGGGAGCGGTCCTTTATGCGCAGCTTTGTAGGAGCTCACCGTACCCCACTGCTGCGGGAAGAACAAATTGAAGCCATTGTCGGATGGATGGCAGCTAACGCATCGACTTCAATTACTTCCACATCCTCTCAGGACCAGAGCAATAAAGAGCAACCCTCTGTCTCTTCACCACCTGCCAAATTGCCCAGGCAGTCAAAGAGCTCTGTACAGGAGCCAGCTCAGTTTCTACTTCTGTTCTCTGAATCTGTTGGCTTGGAAATAGGGGGCCAGCCAAGCAGCATTCTAGAATGTGAAGAAGAGGGAGTATGCAGTGATGCGCAACTGCTTTGTCTCTCTGAATCTGAAGAGGCGGGTGGGCCAGAGCCTATGGTCAGCACACCTCAGAACGCATCTGATGATGATGAGACTCAGGTGCCAGTTTCTGGTGCGCACGGTGCTGGCGAGACTACCCAGGAGAAGCAGGTGTTTGAAGAGGGTAGTGTAGATGATGAGGTCCTTGACCCATCATGGCGTGAGGAACAGGAAGGTGGAGGGAGCAGCTCTGAGGAAGAGATTCCCCCAACTGCCAAAACAGGAGCGAGAGGTAGGGGGCAGACTCGGTTGCCTGTAGCCTCCACTTTTCCACCCGTTTGGAGCAGTTCTCTTCCAAAACCCAAAACGGGTGCTCCCAGGACTTGCAGTGCGTGGTCCTTTTTTGACACAGTTGCAGATGACATTTGCTTTGTCAAATGCAAGCTGTGTAATCAAAAAGTAAAAGAGGTAAAAGTGTCAGCAACCTCAATACCACAAATATGTGGAAACATGTGCGGACCAAGCATGTGGTGGCGTTACAAAGACACACAGAAGACGTAGGCAAACCTACAGCACCACCTACCTCTTCAGCTCGTGTTGTAGCCTCTTCCTCCAGCACACACACAGCTGGTTCGGCTTCCTCACAGGATCGCCCTGGAAGAACCTCTGGCCGGAGAGACAGAGGTGTTGGCCATGGCCTTGGCTCACGGGACGGAGACTGCGCAGCTCCATAAGTAAGGTAAGAAAATCTTGTCATCTTACCTGAAAGTCCCTTGTGCTCAGTCCTGGTCTTACACCTTTTGCCGGTCAGGTGTGGTCACCACCGCATTCCCAGGTAGTGTAAAAAGTCCACACCCTTATCCAAAACCCTGGGATATAAGGTGTTTGCTGCTGTGCTGTGTATGTGTTTCATGTTTTGTGTGAACCGGGAGAAAATTGGAACGTGACTGTGTTTTGCTTGTTGACTTCTGAGAGCTGTATAGCAGGAAAACCACATTGTTGGATAAGTTCCCACAGATTCTTTCACACATCGGAGGGAGACAATCCCAGTATTCCAGGTGTGAAGGGTGGGGGCTTTGTTTGGATAAATTCTCACAGATTCCTTCACACATCGGAGGGAGACACTCCCAGTGTTCCAGGTGTGAAGGGTGGGAATTTTGTACAGGCTATTACAGATTTCTGTGGCCGGCGTACCAGGCAGAGCGACTGGTTTTTCAGGGTAGTAGACCTGGAGCATTGTCGTGCTCAGTGCAATTGGTGAGTTATCAGTTACCAGAGCAGCTTGTATGTGTCACAGATCATCAAAAGAGGGATTCGTATTCTCCCAGGTGTCTGTTTCATTTGTACTTGTCCCTGTCTGTATCAGGTACTGTCGCTTTAAATGTACACTCAGAGCAGAGTGCGCTCTGTCATTACCTCATTCGCTGCTGGTTGCAGGCTAAAGCCCCTTAGAACCCCCCCTCCTCTGCTAATCACGTTGTCACATCTGTTTCCTGGTTTTGATCTTTTTGAGCTAGTTTTTGGCTACAGGCTGTAGCGTGAAAATTCTCAGGCATTCAGACTGAACTGTATTCATTTTTTTTTCTATTCTGAGGGATAACCTTTTTTTTGATACGTGATTTTAGTGCCTGTAGACACAGCAAGCAGAGATATAAGGGAGGAGGGAGCAGCAGCAGTGAAGAGAACATTCTGGAGGGCGGGAGGATAAAGCCTACGCTACCAGACAAAAGTCTCATAGTATTTTTTCTTTTTGTTTTTATCATTTTACAATCAGTTTTTCCACCTCTTTTCTGTTTTTAATTAGCTGTTTTAGTAACAAGGGTTTTTTCTTCTTGTCAACCTTGTTGTTTTTCAAAGTTTTACTATTAATACGTTTTTTTTTCCCTCCTCTTTTTTGATCAGTTTTTCTTTTTGCTTTTGGAGTTTTTATTTTGGTCAATCTTTTTCTTAGAGTTTTTTACTAAACTGTGTAGGGTTTTCTTTTTTCTTTTTAAATCTAACTTTTGTTTTTAAAGTTTTTCTTTTAAGTAAAGTTTTAAATAATTTTGGAGAGGTTTTTCTAATCAATTTATTTTAGAGTTTTATTCGCCAACCAGCAAGATCTACTAGCATGCTTTAGACCAAGAACAGAAACACAGTGAATCCAGGCAGCTCCATACCCCTCCATTCAGTGTCCTTGCACACAGATAAAGAAATTGCAGGCTGAGGGAGAACACACACAAACAATTGCGCAGCGGCTTCACTCACCCCTCCCATCAGGCATTCAGTGAAGACAAGAATTTCAGTGTCCTTGCACACAGAATTAGAATGCAGCAGTTCTCAGATTTTTAATCACCTTTGTTGAATAGATTTTTGGAATAGACACAGTACGTGAGAATCGAAGGGCTAGGCATGTGAATAGAGGGTCAGAGTACGTGAGAATCCAATGGACGGGCAGACTTTACGCTGCATAATGAAATGTTTTTTTTTTGTTTTTTGAAAGGCACAGGAAAGTTTGTTTTTAGATTGCTGTCTGCTATAAAAGAGCAGTGGTGGTCTTGCATCGTGTAGAAGGTACAGCAAGTTATTTGAACGGACCAGGAAGTGATTTTTATGTGAATAAGATTGAAAAGGTGTTAAATCGTCTGTAAGAAAATGATCACGGATATGTCACAAGAGCAGGATCTAGAGCCTCACACATCACATGTCCATCATGTGGAGACACGGGACAGGTGTAGGCTGCTCTCATTGAATAAGGAGCCTTGTACAGGGAAAAATGCTCCCCGCCTCTCTCCACAGGGAGAAGGCATTTTTGCTTCAATGGTCCCCTCTCAAGCATCGCAGGGGGGACACCCTCTCCTCTTTCATCTCTCAGTCCCTTTCTTCTTCTTTTTCAGACTTCTCTCCTCTTTCCTCGCTGCCTTTCCTCTCTATCCTTCTTTCCCTATCATTCCTTCTTTCCCCTCCCTTACATCTCTGACACAACCATTTTCTTCCTCTTCTTCTATCTCTTCCTCTCCATCTCTCAAACCTTCTTCTTTTCTTCTTCTACTTCTCCCCCTCCATCTTTCTCCACTTCTCCCCCTCCATCTCTCTCTCTCCCCCCTCCTCTACACCTCACTCCTCCCTCATCACACCCCACTCTTTCTCCCTCAGTGCCTACAGCACCAGGCACCCTGTCTATCCCAAGCACAGTACAAACATTGCCAGTCATTATATGAGGAGAAGAAAGTGCAAATCTCCCTACACAAAACGCTGCAGGTAGCCCCCAGACACAACAGCTAGCAGAGCCCACAGCCAGGGCTTCACAGGGGGAGGTGTAGCTGCAGACACAAATGAGGAACCTCAGTGCCGAGCAGAGCTGCAAACATGGAACTATGACACTGATCCACTGCAGCCTCACCAAGTGTATGCACCAAGCAAACCATGTCACTTCTCATCTGATGAAGATGAAGACACAACGTCATACATGCTGCCCAATACTAGGGAAGAAAACCCACAAACACCAAGAGAGCAGGGACAGGTAGAGGCACCATCCTATGAGCCCTTTATCCCAAGCCAGGTGATCAGTATGCTGCCAGACCCAGGGATACACCCCATGCCATTTTGCCAAAAAATGCAGCAGATCCAGCGAACGTATGCAGCAGCCTGGATTGATCTCTGGGCCGTAATGGAAATAAAAGCAGGTGATGCATTCTGGCCAATTATGAGAGAACACTTCAAGCTTCCAGCAGAATTAGATGCCTATGCCTGGGAGACAGGACCAAAGCTAATTGAGCAGCTCAGAGAGTGAGCCAAAGGCAGACTAGCAGGACAAGCTCTCAGCCTACATGACATGAGTCAAGACAAGACAGAGTCTGTGGAGAAGTTCCATGACAGGATGATGCAAGTGTTTCAAGATTTGGGCCTCATTACCCATGATCAGACACACAGATGGATGTTGGCACAGGCTTTTGTGCATGGACTGAGAGAACCAATCAGGAAACCACTGGTAGTAGCCAGGTCTGAGTACACGTCAATAGCAATGGATACCCTGCTCGCAGTAGCAAAAAGGATTGAGTCCCGCTGGGACAGAAGGAATGTCCAGTGTTACAACTGTGGCGAGTTTGGTCATTTCCGGAATTGGTGCAGAACACTGACTTCGCCCAGAAGAAGAAGAAACACAGAAAGCAGTGAAGAACCCCGTCCATAGGACAGGAGCACGCCAAGTCCACAGGGAACCCCACCAGTGGGACCAATATTCTGAGAGTGGATGGCGTAGTCAGATCTTTTCTTGTGGAACTCCGCAACCTCACCTATCTATCAGAATCTTCTGCATCCTGCATGGGAATTGATGGTCAAGTCAGCTATTTCCAGATTATGAAGCCCCTGAGCGTGTGGACTCAGCCAGAACACTCCATCATGTCCCAGTTTGTTGTGTCAAAGACCTGCACCCTCAACCTATTGGGAGTGGACCTACTGCAGAAGCTGAAAGCGACCAGAGTGTTCCAGGAAGATGGGACCATGACACTTACTTCACCCCTGACCCAAGAAGAAACAGGAACCTCAAACAACCACACTGCAGACCTATCACAGGAGGTGCTGGACATAGTACCAGAATTGCCACTCCATCACCCAGAGTCAAGATGTCTCTGACCAACTGAAGGTCTAAGTGAACTCGCCTAAGAAGACGGCCTGAGAACTTTGACATTGGCCAGGATATTCAACTCAAGAAGGACCCTACTCACTTCATGGAATGGCAACACCTCATCCGGCTCCAACGCCAGGGTCATATCTTAAGAAGCCAGAGGTTCATCTTTTGCAAGCACCAGGAGGTGCCCCCTGCAGTCAACCAGTTCACCCACGTCTCCATTGTAGACGTTCCAACAAGAAGACCCCCTGTGACCAGAGCAGGTGCTAACACAGTGACTGCCTTGGTGGAGAACAAGAAAGCCAGCTGGTAGTCATCTCTCATGATGTGGATCCTAGTAGATGACTTGTTTTCCCGCCAGCTCTGTGCCGGGAGATGGGAGTCCCCTGCTGCATAGTGAAGGACAAGGCCAAACTGGGCTGCCTCGCCCATCGGAATCAATACCAGCTTTCCACAGTGAAGAAAAAGACTGTAAAACCCACTGAGTTCAGAATGGTGCAAGGCCTGGAGGCCGTGAAAGAGGCTACGGTATTTGAAACCCCAACAGTGCTGAACACGCACACTCTGCTCTCAAAAGTCCCAGTCACCGCAACGGTATTCATGGTGATCAACCTGGCCAGTGCCTTCTTCAGTGTTTCCCCTCCACCTGGATGACCTGCCTGCCTTCACGCACAGTGCAGTGCATATGGACAGTGTTGCCTCAAGGTGCTCAGAACAAGTCCTTCAAGTTTCACCAAGACAATGTCCTCCATCCTCGTCAACTGGATTGCAGAATATGCAGGAGTCACTCTTCTACAACACGTGGATGACCTTCTCTTTTGCGTCATTGACATCGATACCTGCACAGTCCATTCCCTGTTCCTTGAGGAACAGCAACGCAAGGTCTGGAAGAACAAAGTCCAGCGGTTTCAGAAACAAGTTACATCCCTGGGACACTGTATTGCCCACCAGACGAAACACCTGTCAAATGACTGGAAGACCACTGTGGAGAAGATGGCTCCCCCAACAACTCCAAAAATGCTGCAGGCCTTCTTTGGTCTAGTGTCGTGATGCAGAACATGGATCACCGATGCCTCAGTCCTAATGCAGCCTTGTGCGCTTGCATCAACGCAACCCCGCTCCTTCTATCGGACGCAGCCTTCAACTGATTCAGGAAATTGGAAGAACTCCACAGTCTCAGCGCCAATACCAGGCCTACCTGACTACGAGAAGTCTTTCCGTCTACCTGATGGAAGAAAGAAGGTCATGCTACTGGAATCCTGGCACGGATTCACGGGGGAAAAACAGAGACTTTTAGGATGCCTCTCAGCCCGCTTGGATCCAGTTGCAAGAGGAGCACCCTCCTGCCTGATGGCAGTATCTGCAGCACACACCTTCCTGGACAAGACTGCTGACATCACTTTTGGACGGCCACTGGAAAATCTCCCCACCGCCAGACATCTTTGTGGCGCCTATATCGCCTTTGTCTCACAATGTCACCATCTCCAGACCTACAGTCCTCATCCCGGCCACTCTACTCCCACTCCCAAGGGGGATACAATATGGACTTTTCAGAAAATTTTTTTACAGAATGTATCCTCCACTTGGATGGTTCCAGATTTGCAGATGATAAAGAAGTTTCCACACCGGAAGTGCAGTGACCAGCAATAAAGAAATCCTGTGGTCCAGAAGTCTGTCACCTAGCCTGTCAGCCCAGGAAGCAGAACTGATAGCGCTGACTAAGGCCTGCCAGATGGCAGAAGGGAAGACTGCAAACATCTACACCGACTACAGGTGCTCGCATGGCATAGCACATGACTTTGGGCCCATCTGGGCTGCAAGGGACTTCATTACAGCAAGCGGGACAACCGTGAAGCATCATGGAGCCTTCAGGGACCTGCTGGGTGTACTCCTACTTCCAAAATGGTGGCAATTTGAAAAATCAAAAGCGCATGGAAAACTGAGAACAGAAGAGGCATGAGGCAATAACATGGCGGACATGGCAGCCAAAGGAAGACAACATGGAGAAGTGGGAGAGGTCGTAGAGCCGAACGGCTACTACATGACGACTGAAGACAAGAAACCTGACAAAAAGACGTCCTGGGATCTGCTCAAGAAGTTGCAAGACCAAGCTCCAAAAGGAGAAGAAGAGCTGAATGCGAAAAAAAAAAAAAAAAAACAACACGTGAAGAAGGAAGGCTATGAACAATGGACTCCAAACCCTGCCTACCACAAAGTATGCACCCTATGGTGGTCCAATGGGCACATGGACCCACACCCACATATCGAAGAAACAGATGAATGATCTGATTGGTGCTTACTGGTTCGATTCAGGGATCTCCACCCTAACAACCAAATTCACCAGCAGCTGTCTGACCTGCGGCAAATGCAAGCCTGGACGTGTAGAAAAAAGTCCCCCTGACCTCATCCGGCAAGACCACTCTACCAGCTTCAGAGGATCCAGATAGACCACATCCAGATATCGCCAAGTGAAGGATTCAAATACGCCATTGTGGTCAAAGAAGTGTTTTCAAGATGGACAGAAGCCTTCCAAGTCAACAAAGACTACTGCAAAGCAGCTACTTTCGGAAAATAGGGTGCAGATACGGGGTTCCAGAAGTGATAGAAAGTGATCAGGAACCCGCATTCACAGCAAATCTGACACAAGAGATCCGGTTAGCAGTAGGGTCAGATTTAGGCCTACACACACCCTTACCACCCCCAGAGCAGCTGGAAGGTAGAAAGACTGAACGGAACACTTAAGAATAGGATGCTGAAAATTGCCCAAGAGACACGCAAACCATGGCATGAGACACTCCCAATTGCACTGTTTAGCGTAAGGCACACTCCCAGAACCCCAGAAAAGCTGTCACCATGCGAAATTTTGTTTGGGTCTAGTCCCAAGTTAGGTGCATTCTTCCCTCAGCAGCAGAATATGTGAAATGATATCTTGTTTGCTTATGTAATTGAATTGGTCAAAAAACTAATGTCCATTCTCGAGTTTTTCTCTTCACTGCCAGATCCAGACTCAGTGTCCGGTACGCACTCCTTGAAAGCCAGGAGACTGGGTTTTGGTGAAAAAAGTTGGAAATGAGAACACTCGATCCCAGATTTGATGGTCCTGTCCAAGAGCCCCAGATGACACCAACCTCTGTGAAACTAGAGGGAAAGCCTGCTTGGATCCACGTATCGCATTGCAAGGAAGCTCCCGTACCAGAAGAGACACCTAAGCCATGAAGGATGTCGTGGATGCTCTGACTGACCAGACAGATGACCTACCTGACGAAGAATACACACGTTTTTCTGAACATGCAGTTAAATAAAGAGACTATGATTGCAAACACATGAACCCCTGCTAGGGACAGATCTCCTGACCGCCCATTTGCGAAAAGCCTGCATCGATGAGGGGTGCATGTGTTAGGCATGTGCCAGCCCATCGGCAGCACAAAAGAGTTGCAGTGCTTTGGGATAGGAGCAGGTTTTTAGGGCAAGTGGTATCTAAGGGGGGACTGTCATGGAAATATATATGTATTCCACGTATTCAATGTATATTCATATATATGCATTTACAGTTAGATAGATCTCACTTGCTAAAAATCCTGTGCTCAGCATATCTATGCAAAAGCTGATGCTAGTTATAATCAGTCGCTTAAGACGACCCTGGCGATAGCTCATAGGGACTTTTTACCAAGGATACAGAAACAAGGACAGAAGATATCTATTATTTTCTTTACTAGTCACGTAGGAAAACTGGGACAAAGAACAATAAACAATAAATCTGCAACTTCAGCCCTTTTATCATAATTATCATACTTATCATACTTACACTAAAACAGCCAATAATCTAGCAGCTTTTAATTGTATGTTAATTGACTAACCAGCCCCTTTTTGTAAATGTATAAAACCTTGAATGAATAATAAACTGTTGGTCTTGACGAACTGTTATACTGACACTTCCGTTGTGGACAGTCCTCATTTCGTCTGAGCGCTCAAAGAAAAGACATTTAATATAAGATTGGGAACAGCAACAGCAAACACTGCAGGATAGATTTATCCTAATTAAATTTCCATAACACTGGTGTACAGAGACCCAGTGTAATTCCACCCACAGCACCACGTTCCCTGTCATCCTCACACTCCCATGCCACTCTACAGCCATCGGTAGCACAGGCATGGGAGAAAAGGCAGCCATACTCAGCAAACCATCCCTGAGCACAGGCTCTGAATGCTGGCATTGCAAAACTCCTGTCCCTTGAAATGCTGTCATTCAGGCTGGTGGAGACTGACACCTTCCGTAACTTCATGGCATTGGCAGTCCCACAATACAACGTGCCCAGCCGCTTTTATTTCAACAGCAAGCCGTCCCTGCCCTGCAAAAGCATGTGGAGGGAAAAATTAAACATGCTGCTACTAAATGCCGTCAGTAGCAAGGTCCACCTGACCACCGATGCGTGGACCAGTAACCATGGACAGGGACGATACCTTTCCCTCACTGCCCATTGGGTAAATGTTGTGAGCCGGGTGCAGATCTTGAGAGTGGCGCTGTACGTGTTCTGCCAACTCCAAGGATTGCAGGAATCCAGTCTGTACACATTGACTCCTCCTCATACTCCAGTTCCTCAGAATCATCGCTGCAGGAGCAGTCACGCTTACCTGAAACGACTGATATGAGCACAGCTGTGGCCAAACTTCAACAGGCCATCCTGAAATTAATTTCTATGGGGAATCGAAGCCACACAGCACAGGAGCTCTGGAATGCCATCAAGCAGGAGAGCGACGTGTGGCTTGTGCCAGCGAATCTCCAGCCAGGCTTGGTAGTGTGTGACAATAGCCGAAATCTGGTGGCAGCTATGGGCCTAGGCAACCTCACTCACATACCATGTCTGGCACATGTGATCAACTTGATCGTGCAGAGTTTTTTGAGGGACTATCCGGATCTTGATGCACTGCTGCACAAGGTCCGCATAGAGTGCGCTCACTTGGGGCGTTCTAGCATGGCAAGATCGCGCATTGCAGCTCTGCAACGCCAATTCCGCCTTCCGAACATCGCATCACATGTGACCTACCCACCAGGTGGAATTCCACGTTACATATGTCTGGAGCGGTTGTGTGAGCAGCAGGCAGCAGTAATGGAGTACCAGCTGCATCAGGCGCAAACAAGTCGCACTGCGCGCCGTTCACACTTCACCACCACTGAGTGGGCCTCTATGAAGGACATCTGCCACGTTTTGCATGCGTTCGATGATTCCACGCGGATGGCGAGTGCAGATGATGCACTAGTCAGCATGACTGTCCCCTTTATCTGCCTGCTTCAAAAAACACTGCAAGCACTAAGGGATGAGGTTTTGGGATAGGTGGAGGATGAGGAGTCACAAATGCCATCTGCTTCTGGACAGTCTGCGCAACGTGGTTCCTCACAAAGGCCTAGGCAGGGGACACTTCGTGAGGAGTATGAGGATGAGTTAATGGAGGAGGAAGACATCTCTCCAGAGGAGGGAGGTACACAATGCTCTAGTAGTCAGTATGTAGAGCGAGGGTGGGGTGATGCAGAGCAGGCAGAGATGACACCTCTTGTAGGGGACAGCGTTTCTTGGCCAGTTGGGAGTCTGCAGCACATGGTTGATTTCATGCTGCAGTGCCTGAGAAACGACCGCCGCATCGCCCACATTCTCACCACGTCTGATTATTGGGTGTACACACTCCTAGATCCTCGCTACCAGGACAACTTACAAAGCCTCATAACACTGTTGAACCGGGAGCATAAAATGCGGGAGTACCAAGACACACTGGTGCATTCCATCATGTTCTACATTCCAGCCGAGAGCAGTGCTGCTAGTGCTTTACAAAGCAGCTCTGTGCGCCGAGGCAGTGGAGGAAGCTCTGCACCAAGAGGGAGCAGAAGCAGCGTCTCTGCACAAGGCAAGACCAGTATGACCTAAATGTGGCAAAGTTTTGTGTCACCGCCACAAATGTCTACACCATCACAGACGGCTCCAGTCAGCAGGAGGCAACGTTTCCGTCAGATGGTGACAGACTACATGTCTTGCCCTCTCAGTGTTCTCCCAGACAGCTCTTCCCCCTTCAAGTTTTGGGTCTCTAAGCTGGATACATGGCCAGAGCTTAGCCAGTATCCATTGGAGGTGCTGGCTTGCCCTGCTGCTAGTGTATTATCGGAGCGCGTCTTTAGTGCCGCAGGTGGTGTACTAATAGACCGTCGCATGCGACTGTCCTCTGATAACGTTGACCGGCTTACTTTTCTGAAAATGAACAAGGCCTGGATCTCGCCTGAATTTGCCTGTCCTGTTTCAGATTAAATAATTGGTTGGCTACAGTATCCATGTCTCCTGTTGTGTGCATGTTTCTACCACCTAAACTGTAATCCCTGGGCTCCAACACTGCCAGTTGCTGCTCAGAAGTGCTGTCTGCACAGAGCAAAACACAAGCTCCTGTGTTAGTGGTGTTCAGTAATGCCAGCTGTTCCCCTGCTGTGTGTCCGGCAATGTCTCCTGCTCCCTCCACATGCACACAACATCAGATCTTAAACTTGCTCCACATAGGACTCAGTCTACGCCCTGATTGATATGCTCCAAACAAGAAAAATGGAAGCTTTACTACCATAAAATGATGAATTTTTGTCCCAAATATTTAAAAATAGACATTTTAAATATAAGCGCATATATGCACATGGCGGCTACAAATGCAACCAAAAAAGCCTACATAGGGTATAGGGGTTCAAATGAATGCATACAAGTACATTTCATAATCCATTAATGCTTCCTAAGGAACGATATGTACTGTACACCTGTAATATAGTGCAGACAATGTATGCAGGACTAGTCATCATCATCATTACTTATATGTGACAGTAAAAAGTACACTCATTGAGGACAACTCTTAGTTCACACACCATATATTAAAGGTCCATCATCTAATCCTGATAATAAGGCGCAATAATCATGCATAACCTAGAAAAAGTGCATCGTGCATAGTGAAAATAGCAATGTATACCTGCAGGTGCAGGGGAAACAACGCCAACGGATAGAAAAGGTATATGCTATCTAGGTATCAGAGTGCATAGCGACTGATGGCGAATGGCGATATAATACTCTACCTCAATAAAGGCTGCGGCACCCCTCACGCGTGTTTTGCTTGTAGCTTCTTCAAAAGGGGACGTGCGTGTATGGTTGCTCTTAGGTGCATGTTTATAGAGGGAATCAGTCATGATGGTGATTTTGTTGCGGCGCTACCGCTGATGAACGCAGCGCAACGTCACTGCAAGTCAGCGTCATATGACGCCCAGCCGCTCCCCTACCCGACGCGTCAGAGCAGGAAGCCAGTCTGGCGGCAAAACAAATGCGCAAGCATTCACGCACTTCCCCTCTTCAACAAGCTACAAGAGAAACGCCGTGAGGGGTGCCGCAGCCTTTATAGAGGTAGAGTATTATATTGCCATTCGCCATCAGTCGCTATGCACTCTGATACATAGATAGCATACACCTTTTCTATCCGTTGGTGTTGTTTCACCTGCACTTGCAGGCATACATAGCTATTTGCTCTATGCACGATGCACTTTTTCTAGGTTATGCATGATTATTGCGCCATATTATCAGGATTAGATGCTGGACCTTTAATATATGGGTTGTGAACTAAGAGTTGTCCTCAATGAGTGTATTTTTTACTGTCACATATAAGTTATGATGATGATGACTAGTCCTACATACATTGTCTGCACTATATTACAGATGTACAAACCGTTCCTTAGGCAGCATTAATGGATTATGAAATGTACTTGTATGCATTCATTTGAACCCCTATACCCTATGTAGGCTTTTTTGGGTGCATTGTTGTCGCCATGTGCATATATGCGCTTATACTTTAAATGTCTATATTTAAATATTTGCAAAAAAATTAATGATTTTATGGTAGTAAAGCTTCCGTTTCTCTTGTTTGGAGTATATACATTTTGAAGTGCCACGGAACTAGGCAACTACTCTATATATGATTTCTACACCTTGATTGACCCTGGGCTCCAACACCGCCAGTTGCTGCTCAGAAGTGCTGTATGCACAGAGAAAAACACTCACTCCTGTGTTTGTGGGTCAGTAATGCTGCTGATCCGCGCGTTCGGCAATGAGTCTCCCAAATTCAGTTACATCGATATAATACTGCTCCAATAGCCCAGCCTACACCTGATTGACCCTGGGCTCCACACCCCAGTTGCTGCTCAGAAGTGCTGATGCACAGAGAAAAACACTAGCCTGTGTAGTGGGTCAGTACGCCAGCTGATCCCCCTGTGGTCGCAATAAGTCCTGCTCCCTCCAAATTCAAGTTACATCAGATATAATACTTGCTCCAATAGGCCTCAGCCTACACCCTGATTGACCCTGGGCTCCAACACCGCCAGTTGCTGCTCAGAAGTGCTGAATCACAGAGAAAAACACTAGCTCCTGTGTTAGTGGGGTTCAGTAACGCCCGCTGCTTCCCTGCTGTGTGTCCAGCAATCTGTCCTGCTCCTTCCAATTTCAAAACACATCAGATTTGAAACTAGCTCTCATTAGGCCTCAGCCTACACCCTGAATGACCCTGGGCTCCAACACTGCCAGTTGCTGCTCAGAAGTGCTGTATGCACAGAGAAAAACACTAGCTCCTATGTTATTGCGGTTCAGTAACGCCAGCTGATCCCCTGCTGTGTGTCCGGCAATAAGTCCTGCTCTCTCCAAATTCAAGTTTCATCAGATGTAATACTTGCTCCAATTAGGCCTCAGCCTACACCTTGATTGACCCTGGGCTCCAACACCGCCAGTTGCTGCTCAGAAGTGCTGTATGCACAGAGAAAAACACTAGCTCCTGTGTTAGTGGGGTTCAGTAATGCCTGCTGCTCCCCTGCTGTGTGTCCGGCAATAAGTCCTGCTCCTTCCAAATTCAAGTTACATCAGATATAATACTTGCTCCAATTAGGCCTCAGCCCACACCCTGAATGACCCTGGGCTCCAACACTGCCAGTTGCTGCTTGGAAGTGCCGTCTGCACAGTCAACATATGCTCCTATGTTATTGGGGTTCAGTAATGTCAGCTGATCCCCAGCTGTGTAGACGGCAATATCTCCTGCTCTGTCCATAACTCACACAAGTACCGATTTTAAACTTGTTTCAATTAGGCCTCTGCCTCCACTCTATTTCTACTCTCATCCCTGGGCTCCAACACTGCCAGTTACTGCTCGGAAGTGCCATCTGCACAGTCAACATATGCTCCTGTGTTATTGGGGTTCAGTGATGTCAGCTGAACCCCAGCTGTATAGTCGGCAATGTCTCCTGCTCTTTCCATAACTCACACAAGTACAGATTTTAAACTTGTTCCAATTAGGCCTCTGTCTCCACCGTGTATCTACTCTCATCCCTGGGCTCCAACATCGCCAGTTGCTGCTCAGAAGTGTCTTTGGCACGGGTAATCCCTCCTGCCCAGCCGGGTTACAGCAGTCAGCTGTTTCCGGGCAGTGTCAACGTCACTTTGCCTCCAATACGTTGTCCTGTCGTGTTGCGGTCGGGTTAGCCAACTCTATGGTGCCTGCAGTTTAGGTGCTTCCTATGTGGGCTGCGGGATATGGAACTTAAGGCTGTTTCCGTAGTGCCAATAGGACAAGCACCCCCTATAGGACTGTGGGTTCCGGTAACTGCGGCCAGCTCGCGGCCGCGCAGCTTGTTTTTTTCATGGGTACCTTCTGATACCCATCCGGGTTCCAGTACCGTCAACTGGTTCTCGGCAGTGCCTTTGGCTTAGATGCCTCCTTTTCGGTATCCAAGTTCCAGCAACGTCTGCTGGTCCTTGGTAGTGCTTTCTAGCACAGGTACCTACTGCTTAGTAACCGTGTTCCAGTACCATCAGCTGGTCCTCGGTACTGCCTTTGGCTCTGTTCCTTCTGCTGCCCCTCCAGGTTCCAGCACAGTCAGCTGGTCCTCGTTAGTTCCATTGGCTTTTGTACCTTATGCTACCCATCCGGGTTCCAGTACCGTCAGCTGGTTCTCGGCAGTGCCTTTGGCCTAGGTGTCTCCATCTCGGTATCCGAGTTCCAGCAATGTCTGCTGGTCCTTAGTAGTGCTTTCTAGCACAGGTACCTCTTGCTTCGTAACCGTGTCCCAGTACTGTCAGCAGGTCCTCGGTAGTGCCATTGGCTCTTGTTCCTTCTACTACCCATCCGGGTTCCAGGACAGTCAGCTGGTTCTCGGCAGTTACTCAGCCTTCTTGTACCTTCTGCTACATTTCCAAGTTGAAGATTTTTGAAATGGTTTTTGGTAATCACTCTGGATCTCCCTGACGACGACCCTGAATACGACGACCCTGAAGACCACCCCGAAGAAGATGATAACCCTGAAGACGACGACCCTGAAAACCACCCCGAAGAAGACGACGACACCAAAGACGACGACCATGAAGACGACGAGCCTGAAGACCACCCCAAAGAAGACCAAAAAGATTACCCAGAAGATGACCAAGAGGACAAAGAACATGAAGACAATCACCAAGATACAGAACAAGAGACAGAAGACCAAGAAGCAGAAGAACAAAAAGCCGAAGAACATTAAGCATAAGACAAAAAAATCAGAGCAAAAGATATGATCTAAATTATAAGCAGAAGAACTAAGCAGTGTATGGGGGTGAGTCCGTTCCTCCTCGTGGTGCCCCTGGAAAATGCCTGCTACTGCAGGCCAAACTGAACGGGACAAATCCTGTTGTAAATCTTTTGTGACAGGCAGAACTGAAGGTGTAATCTTCAAACTTTTAGAGATAACAACTACAGGAATGCCTGTCACAAATAAGAATATGATGAAGAAGATGAATAGGAAGAAGATGAAGAAGTAGAATATGAAGAATAATAATAATAATTGAATAAGAAGAATATGAAGAAAGTAAAAAAAAGAATAAGAGGAAGAAGGTGAAGAAGAAGAAGATGAATAAGGTGAAGAAGAAGTTGATGAAAAAGATGCTGCTGCTGAGGATCATGAAGGAGAAAGTGTGGGAGAAAAAAAAAATAAGGTGAAGAGCATGGAAGTAGTGAAACATACATATGTGCCAAAATATAAAAAAGGTTAACAACATAGTCAATTTCTTTGTAACTCCGAACGTCTTAAAAAAAAGTTTATTCCTGCTATTCCATTTGATTGGGCTAAACCTCAATGCCTTTAATGTCTCCTCCACCTCCCCCAATACATTCTACAGTATTCTTAGTTGTTTTCCTTCATGTACAATTAACCTACAAGGAAAGAAAGGGTTTATTTTAATTCCGATATTTCTGTCCCATTGACTTGCATTGGTTTCCGGTATCGGAATCGGCGATATCCGATACTTGTTGAGTATTGGTCCGATCCAATCCGATCCGATATATCCCAATATCAGAAAGTATCGCTCAACACTAGTCACGATGCTTGTTGGCCAAGTGTTGACATGCCACACATTGCATTCCGAGGCCTGGCTGAGCTGCAAGCCACGACCTGGATTGAAGAAATTGAAGAGAATATGCAAGACAGGGGATATGGAAATGAAGAGACATTGAAGAGCAACCAAATGGCTTCAAAGATGCGGGACAGATGAGTGGTGAGTATTAATCTTTTATTATTTTGTGCATCCTATGTTTAATATGTTCTGGTACCTGGAGAAACTCCAGAGCATAATAAGAAACATTAAATTTGTTGAATTTTCTAAAATTCACCTATGAATTGCTAGTGCTGCTAAGTTTTAATTGTCCAGGAAAGATGAGTAACTGCCTGTGACTCCTTGGACTTAATTGAACAAGCATAGCCTTATTAATGTCAATGTAACATCACATAGAAAGGTACTTATCTATCATGCAATACCAAAGTGGCATTGCCTCTAAATTTATTCTTCAGTAGGACAATGACCCAAAACATACAGTCAATGTTATCAAGACCTATCTTCAACGTAAAGAAGAACAAGTAGTCCTGGAAGTGATGATGTTGCCCTCAAGAGAGCCCGGATCTGAAAATTATCGAGTCTGTCTGGGATTACACGAAAAGACAGAGGGATATGTAGAAGACAAGCCTTCATCTACAAAAGATCTGTGGTTATTCCTTCAAGATGTTTGGAACAACCTCCATACTGAGATTTTTCAAAAAATTTGTATGGAGTGCACCAAAAAGAGTTGATGCTCTGATACTGTTGTCAGTGTTTACTACGCCTTACATCAGTATGATGTGTGTGTGTTATATATATATATATATATATATATATATATTATATTGTATATACAGCTCTGGCAAAAGTTAAGAGACCACTGCACAGTTTTATAAAAAACAGCTTATCTTCATGTCTGACAGCCATTCCATTCCAGTTTCAGTTGAATTCCAACCAGAGTACACCTCATTCTACTTAATGTGCTTCTGATTAGGTGATCACCTGAACCCAGAGGCGTAGCTAGGGTTTTGGTTCTGGTGGGGGGGCGAAACTTCTGAGTGGGCCCCTAACCAGGTAACATTGATTACAACACAGTGACGCACCCTAAAAGTGGATGTTGGAGATGACTGAGCTGTTACAGAAAATAATCTCTATATAAAGACCAACACGATATTTCCACCATATGGTCAGTTGTAAATACCAGTCCTACAAAATATATAAGTGATTACTGCACAGTTATATGGCAGTTATAGATGGTGACTTACCGCTGATGTTCTTTCCGATGGAATCGTTCATCTTTCCCGTCTTTTCCATCTGGCCCAGACTGACATGACAACTTCTCTAGCCAGGACTTGGCTGCAGAGATTACAAGAAAGACACATTTCACATCTCACATTTTCAGCACTGCCACCATCTATCACCAACCTGCACAAACTCCTTATCCCGCTAATACCCCAATGCTGAGCCGCTGCTGCCCTATGTGTCCTTATTACTGCACCTGCTGGGTGGTTCTGTGTGCCCTTTAAATTATAAAGCAACTCTCTATAATATAGTAATGCCAGGTGCATAGTTCCTGTATAAGTGCCCACTTTACATTTAACCCTTAACCCCAAGGGTGGTTTGCACGTTAATGACCGGGTCAATTTTTGCAATTCTGACCACTGTCTCTTTATGAGGTTATAACTCTGGGATGCTTCATGGATTTTCGCTATTCTGAGATTGTTTTTTCGTGACATATTGTACTTCATGATAGTGGTAAAATTTATTCGATATAACTTGCGTTTATTTGTGAAAAAAATGGAAACTTTGAATTTTTATTCCCTTACAACAGAGAAATATGTCACACAAAATAGTTGCTGAATAACATTTCCCACATGTCTACTTTACATCAGCACAATTTTGTAACCAAAATTTTTTTTTGTTAGGAAGTTATAAGGGTTAAAAGTTGACCAGCGATTTCTCATTTTCACAAAAAAATGTACAAAGCCATTTATTTTAGGACCACCTCACATTTGAAGTCACTTTGAGGGGTCTATATGGCAGAAAATACCCAAAAGTGACACCATTCTAAAAACTGCACCCCTCAAGGTACTCAAAACCACATTCAAGAAGTATATTAACCCTTCAGGTGCTTCACAGGAGCTGAAGCAACATGGATGGAAAAAATGAACATTTAACTTTTTAGTCACAAAAATGATCAATTACAAACAATTTTTTTATTTTCACAAGGGAAAAGGGAGAAAATGGACAGATAAAGTTGCTGTGCAATTTCTCCTGAGTATGCCGATACTCCATATGTTGGGATAAAACCACTGTCTGGGCGCACGGCAGAGCTCGGAAGGAAAGGAGCGCCGTTTGACTTTTTCAAACCGAAATTGGCTGGAATTGAGATTGAACACCATGTCGCGTTTGGAGAGCCCCTGATGTGCCTAAACAGTGGAAACCCCCCACAAGTGACACCATTTTGGAAACTAGACCCCTAAGGAACTTATTTAGATCTGTTGTGAGCACTTTTAACCCCCAAGTGCTTCACTAAAGTTTATAATGCCTGGGTGTGAAAAAAAAAAAATCCACAAAAATGATTTTTTAGTCCCCAATTTTTGATTTTTCCCAAGGAAATTGGACCACAAAAGTTGTTGTCCAATTTGTCCTGAGTAGCTGGGGGGAACTGTTTGGGCGCACGGCAGGGCTCGGAAAGGAAGTAATGATTTTTTGGAATGCAGACTTTGATGGGTGTCATGTTCAGTTTGCAGAGCCCCTGATGTGCCTAAACAGTGGAAACTTCCCACAAGTGACCCCATTTTGGAAGCTTGACCCCCTAAGGAACTTATTTAGATTTGTGGTGAGCCATTTGAACCCCCAAGTGCTTCACACAAGTTTATAATGCCCGGGCATGAAAATAAAAAATCCTATTTTTTTCCCACAAAAAAAATATTTTAGTCACCAATTTTTTATTTTCCCAAGGGTAACAGGAGAAATTGGACCACAAAAGTTGTTGTCCAATTTGCCCTGAGTACAATGATACCCCATATGTGGAGGGGGAACCACTGTTTGGGCACAAGGCAGAGCTCAAAAGGTAGGGAGCGCCAATTGACTTTTTCAAACCAAAATTGGCTGGAATCGAGATTAGACACCATCTCGCGTTTGGATAGCTCCTGATGTGCCTAAACAGTGGAAACCCCCCACAAGTGACCCATTTTAGAATCTAGACCCCCTAAGGAACTTATCTACATCTGTGGTGAGCATTTTGAACCCCAAGTGCTTCATACAAGTTTATAACGTAGACCGTAAAATTAAAAAATCATATTTTTTCCACAAAAGTTATCTTTTCACTCCAAGTTTTATTTTCCCAAGTGTAACAAGACCTCAAGAGTTCTTGTTCAATTTGTCCTGAGTACGCTGATACCCAATATGTGGGGGTAAACCACTACTTGGGTGCTTGGCAGAGCTCGGAAGGGAAGGAGCGCCGTTTGACTTTTTCAATGCAGAATTGGCTGGACGCCATGTCGTGTTTGGAGAACACCTGATGTGCCTAAACAGTGGAAACCCCCACAAGTGACACCATTTTGGAATCTAGACCCCCTAAGGAACTTATCTGGATCTTTTGTGAGCACTTTGAATCCCCCAAGTGCTTCACTAAAGTTTATAATGCCTGGGTGTGAAAAAAAAATCACAAAAATTAATTTTTTAGTTCCCAAATTTTGATTTTTCCCAAAGAAATTTGACCCCAATAGTTGTTGTCCAATTTGTCCTGAGTATGCTGATACCCCATATGTCGGGGGGAAATACTGTTTGGGCGCACGGCAGGGCTCAGAAAGGCAGTAATGACGTTTTGGAATGCAGACTTTGATGGGTGTCATGTTCAGTTTGTAGAGTCTCTGATGTGCCTAAACAGTGGAAACCCCCCATAAGAGACCCCATTTTGGAAACTAGACCCCCAAGGAACTTATCTAAATGTGTGGTGAGAGCTTTGAACCCCAAGAGCTTCACAGAAGGTTATAACGTAGAGTTGTAAAATTAAAAAAATCATATTTTTTCCACAAAAATGATCTTTTCATCCCAATTTTTATTTTCCAAAGGATAAAAGGACCCCAAAAGTCTAGACCTGTGGTGAGCTCTTTGAACCCCAAGTGCTTCACACAAGTTTATAATACCTGGGCATGAAAATTAAAAATCCTTTTTTTTTCACATAAAAATGATCTTTTAGTCACCAATTTTTTATTTTCCCAAGGGTAACAGGAGAAATTGGACCCCAAAAGTTGTTGTCCAATTTGTCCTGAGTACGCTGGTACCCTATATGTGGGAGAAAACTACTGTGTGGGCACATGTCGGGGCTCGGAATAGAAGTAGTGATGTTTTGTAATGCAGACTTTTATGGAATGGTCTGCGGGTGTCATGGTGCGTTTGGGGAGCCCCTGATGTGCCTAAACAGTGGAAACCCACACAAGTGACCCATTATGGAAACTATACCACCCAAGGAACTTTTCTAGATGTGTGGTGAGAACTTTGAACCCCCAAGTGCTTCATAGATTTTTATAACGTAGATCCATAAAAATAAAGTATCATATTTTTTTTCCACAAAAATGATATTTTTGCCAGCAATTTTTTATTTTTCCAAGGGTAACAGAAGAAATTGGACCCCAAGAGTTATTGTGCAATTTGTCCTGAGTGCGCTGATACTCCATATGTGGGGGTAAACTACTGTTTGGGCACACGGCAAATCTCAGTAGGGAAGCAGCACATTGTGACTTTTTCAACGCAGAATTGGCTGGAATTGAGATGAGACGCCATGTCACGTTTGAAAAGCCCCTGATGTGCCTAAACAGTGGAAACCCCGAAATTCTAACTCCAACCCTAACCCCAATACACCCCTAACACTAGTCCCAACCCTAACTCTAACCCTTTCCACAAACCTAACCCTAACACACCCCTAACCTTACTCCCAACCCTAACCCTAATCCTAACTTTTGCCCCAACCCTAACTCTAACTTTAGCCCCAACCCTAATCCTAATGGAAAATGGAAATAAATACATTTTTTAAATTGCATTATTTTTCCCTAACTAAGCGGGTGATAAAGGGGGGTTTGATTTACTATTTATAGTGGGTTTTTTTGTTTGGCAGCTGTCACACGCTAAAAGACTCTTTTTATTGCATCACCACATTTTGAGAGCTATAATTTTTCCATATTTTGGCCCACAGAGCCATGTTAGGCCTTATATTTTGCGGGACGAGTTGACATTTTTATTGGTACCATTTTTAGGCACATGACATTTTTTGATAGCTTTTTATTACGATTTTTGGGAGGCAGAATGAACAAAAAATAGCAATTCATGAAGTTCTTATACCGTTCTGCGTGTGGTAAAATCGATAAAGCGATTTTATTCTTTGGGTCAGTACGATTACCGCGATACCTCATTTATATTATTTTTTTATGTTTTGGCGCATTTATACAATAAAAACGATTATATATAAAAAATAATTGTTTTTGCATCACTTTATTCTGAGAGCTATAACTTTTTAATTTTTTCGCTGATGATGCTGTATGGTGGCTCGTTTCTTGCGGGACAAGATGACGTTTTCAGCTGTAACATGATTATTTATATCCGTCTTTTTCCTCGCGTGTTATTCCACTTTTTGGTCGGCGGTATGATGATAAAGCAATTTTTTTTGCCTTGTTTTTTTTTTTAAGGGGTTCACTAAAGGGGTTAACTAGTGGGACAGTTTTATAGGGCGGATCATTACGGACATGGGCGATACTAAATATGTGTACTTTTATTGTTGTTGTTCTTTTTTACATTAAAGAAATGAATTTGTTGGGGAATATTTTTTTTTCTTTATTTAGGAATTTTTTTTACACATGTTTATTTTTATTGTTTTTACATTTTTACTTTTTTCCCAGGGTGGGACATCACTGTATAATATCAGATCACTGGTCTGACAGTGTGCACAGCACTCTGTCAGACTAGCGATGTGACAGGCACTGCTGGAGGCTTTCTCAGCGCCTGCTCTCAGCAGGCACTGAGGAAGCCGCCTCCTTGCAGGACCCTGAAGGACACTGCGGCCATCTTGGATCCCGGGTCCTGCAGGGAGGAAGCCCTCAGAACAGCGCGATCACATCGCGCTGTTCTGAGGGTCTCAGGGAAGCACGCAGTGAGCCCCCTCCCTGTGTGATGCTTCCCTGTACCCCCGGTACACTGCAATCATTTTTGATCGCAGTGTGCTAGGGGTTAATGTGCCGGGAGTGGTCCGTGACCGCTACTGGCACATAGTGCCGGGTGTCAGCTGAGATAATCAGCTGACACCCGGCCGCGATCTGCTGCGCTACCCCTGGGAGCGCAGCTGATCGCCTTTGAAGTACTATCCTGTCCTTGGGAATTAAGTCCCAGGGCACATGGACAGGATAGTACGTCCGATGACAGAAAGGGTTAATAATGTCCTGTGTCTCCCCCCATGTATAGCGCCCCCATACATACTGATCCCTTAGTATCCCATACTGATCCCTTATTGGTGGAAAGCATGCCAAGACGCATGAAAGCTGTGATTAAAAATCATAGTTATTCAACAAAATATTGATTTCTGAACTCTTCCTGAGTTAAAACATTAGTATTGTTTTTCCTAAATGATTATGAACTTGTTCTCTTAGCATTATTTGAGGTCTGCAAGCACTCCATTTTTTTGTTATTTTGACCATTTCTTATTTTCTGAAAATAAATACAAAAATTTATTGCTTGGAAATTCGGAGACTTGCTGTCAGTAGTTTATAGAATAAAAGAGCAATTTACATTTTACTCAAAAATATACCTATAAAGAGAAAAATTAGACAAACTGAAATTTTGCAGTGATCTCCTAATTTGTGCCAGAGCAGTATATATATATATATATATATATATATATATATATATATATATACATATACAGAGAGAGAAAGAGAAAGAGAGAGATGGACAGATAATTTAATATTATGGAGATATAAATATCTATTTATCTACCTCTGTGCTGATTACCCTGTAGAGTTTGGTATCATCTTCAAATATGGAAATTCTACTCTGTATAACCTCTACATGGTCATTGAAAAAGAGGGCCAGATATTGACCCCTGTGGTACACCACTGTTAATTGTGAATTAATCCAAGTCTGTTCCTATCACTGAGCTGGTTGTTAATCCAATTAAATATTAAGGATGTAGAGAGGGTATTGGTGATGTTTCAGGCACATGGGTTCAATGTATTCAATGTTTTTCTTTGCTTATGAGAAGTGAAAGGTATAATTGTTAGATTTTAAATTCTGGTTCGTTGAGTGAAGTAGTTGACTTCATTTTACAATAGGAAGAAAACCAATAATTTTTTCAGATTTTTGCTGATTCCAGAGCGCTTAGTATTTCTGCACTTATTCTGTGTAGTAACCAACCATTTGAAGTTAGAATAATTTGTGTAAAATGGGGTCATGGCTGCATCTATGTTTCTTATTTTCATTGTAAAAGAATCTGGAGAGATAAAAAGTGTCTTATCCAGGTTAAAACGAAGAACAATGGCAGAGGAAATGCTCACCTGGTGGGGTTGTAAAAGTCACAACCCTTGAGCTAACTTATACAAATATAGGCTGCTGCAGATCCACAATGGCATGTCATGTAGAAACTGGAGATGGTCTATGGAGTTTGTGAGATTAGGTAGTTCAGATGTGAATCGGGACGGCCTCACTCTGGGATTCTGGGAGGCTTCTTTTAACATCATTGTGGGTCCATTCCCTGTCGCTTACACTCTGACCCTTAGCCGAGTATGTTTGACCCTGTTGTGCCTGTGCCAGTGCTTTGTGCCTGTGCTACGTTTCGTCTGTCTAGTTCTGATTTGGTTTTGTTCCTGTTAGGAGTTTTGCCTGCCCCCTTTGTACTGTGCTGTCCTCTCGGCTACTTCCTGACTACCCTCTACCTACTACTCTTGTACTGCGCTGCCATCTCTGTGTATGACCTCTTGGCTTCATCCTGTCTATCCGTTCTGTTTATGCCCTTTGGTAACTTTGTCCCATACTTACCCTTCTAGGAGTTTTTCCTCAACTCCTAGCTCTCTGGAGTTTAGGCCACACCCCCACAATCACTTGCTTCAGGTCCTGTTTATCTGAAGCACACATCTTCATTGCTGCTGCCCCACTCCACAGTTATCTTTGGGCACATTGGGTTTTACTCAGGACATGCGCACTGGCTCAGTGAGCAAGTGCAGTGCGGTGTTCCTGATATTATAAGCGACAGCACATTATCCTGGGTTGGGGGAAGTTTAGTGTTTTTTTTTTTTCTTCTGAGCTATTTGCAGCATGGATCCCCTGCAAGCTTTGACCGATCAGGTCAAACACTTGACCCAAATGTTTCTAAAGCTCAATGTGGAACAGCGCACGATGGCTCACACGCAACAACAGTTGATGGATACCGTGCAGGGAGCCGTCGTGGCAGGTGCTCCCAGTTCTGGGGGTAAGGATGAATCTGTAGTATTCCCCGAGTCCCCGGTCAAATTACTTGACATCTGTTCAGGGATAAAAAGGAGTTTAGGTCCTTCAGGGAGGGGTGCAAACTTTTTTTTTCTTTAAGGCCCCTCTCCTCTGGGGATAAGTGTCAGAGGGTGGGGGTCGTGATTTCTTTACTTCGGGGTGCCCCACAAGCATGGGCTTTTTCTCTGTCTCCTTCTGCCCAGGAGAGAATGACAGTCGATGCCTTCTTTTCGGCTCTTGGCCGCATATATGATGAACCTGACAGAGTTCGTATGGCTGAAGATATGGTCATGAGTGTGTGTCAGGGTAAACGCTCGGCTGAGTGGTTTTGTGCAGAGTTCCAACACTGGGTAGCGGAGGACTCATGGAATGATGCCATTATTTCACCAAGGAAGGCCTGTCTGAACATCTCCAGGATGCTCTAGCCCTTCACCCTACACCTGACACCTTGGAGGACGCCATTACGCAGACGGTGTGAATGGACTGCAGGCTGCAGGCCAGGGGTGTCATGCCATCCGAGACATCTCTATTCCAAGACAGCAAAGAGACCAGTGTCGCTCCTGAACCTATGGAGATTGGCGCCACCTTGGTCAAAAGAGAAGGAGAGGAGACTCCGCTAGGAGAAACAGCTCTGTTTTTATTGTGGGAGTCTGGTCATTGGAGAAAGGATTACCCTCAAACCCATCATCCTTCAAGGCGGCGAGAAACGACTAGGTCTGGGTAGTGGTTGAGGAGGCTGCCCAGACCTTCAGGTACTTTCTTCCTAAAGTTTTTCTAAAGTTTGAACTGTTGGTAGACAATATTCGTTTTTTTTTCTACAGCACTGGTGAACAGTGGTTCATCACTGAACCTGATCATCTCTGATGTCATTTCTCAGCACCACATAGGGACAGTCAGGCTTCCTACTCCACTTAAAGTTGTGGTCATCGACTCTTCTCTCACCCGAACGGGGATCCTCTCTGTTTCAGAAAAAATTGTTAAAAATTGGTTCTTCCCACGCAGAAGAGATTGAATGTTTTGTTATGAACAAATTGGCCATAGGGCTGGTTCTGAGCATGCCATGGCTTCAACGCCACAACCCAGTAATTGACTGGGAATCTGGGGGGATTATTAAGTGGGGTCCAAGAGTGACGACTGTTACCATACATCAGTTTGTTGTGTAAAAATTGCAAAATCTGTCTCTGTGTCTTCTATCAGTCTGGAGGGTATTCCGGAGTACCTGAGAGACTTTGAGGACATGTTTTCTGAGAGTGAGGCTGAGCTGTTGCCCCGCATAGGCCATTTGATTGTGCCATCAATCTGATTCCCGGAGCCAAATTGCCCAAAGTTCGTCTGTTCAATCTATCGGGTACCGAGCGCCTAGCCATGAAACAATATATTTCTATGAATCTCCGTAAGGGGCATATAAGACCTTCAGTTTCCCCAGTAGCAGCGGGATTTTTCTTTGTTAAGAAAAAAGATGGCGGCCTACGTCCCTGCCTCGACTTTTGAGAACTAAATAAGATTACCATCAGGAACACATACCCACTACCGTTGATTCCTGATCTCTGCAACCAGCTCGCTGGCTCCAAATGGCTTTCTAAACTGGACCTCAGGGGGGCCTACAACTTGATAAGAATAACAGAGGAGGATGAGTGGAAAATGTCTTTCCTTACGTCTAGGGGTTGTTTGAAAATTTAGTATTGCCGTTCGGTCTCACCAATGCACCAGCAGTGTTCCAAAATTTTATCAATATTGTATTTTTGGATCTCATCGGCCGTTTTGTAGTCGTATACCTGGATGATATCCTGATATATTCTGTTGACTGAGACTCCTATTTGTTGCATGTTAAAACTGTGCTCCAGAGGCTCAGAGAAAAACAGCTGTTCGTCAAACTTGAGAAATGTTCATTTTTTGTTCAGGAATTGTCATTTTTAGGTCTGATAATCTCACCTCAGGGGTTTCGCATGGATCCCAAGAAGGTGCAAACTATTGAGGCGTGGGTCCAGCCCTGGGACCTCAGAGGACTCCAGAGCTTCTTGGGATTCGTGAATTATTATCTCAAATTTATTAAAGGGTTTTCACAAGTAACTAAGCCCCTCACAGACCTGACATGTAAAGGGGTAGATGTTAGAAACTGGTCCTCGTTAGCTAAACTGTCTTTCCTAACGCTAAAAAACTGTTTCACATCTGCTCCTATCCTGGTTCAGCCAGATCCTTCTAAGCCATTCGTGGTAGAGGTTGATGCTTCCGAGGTAGGGGTGGGGGCAGTACTGTCTCAAGGACCAACTTCCCTGACTAATCTCAGACCTTGTGCCTATTTTTCTAAAAAGTCCTCTCCTGCGGAGAAAAATTATGACAAGGGCAACAGAGAGATTTTGCCTATTAATTTAGCATTCGAAGAATGGAGGCACTTTTTGGAGGGGGCGGCTCATCCTATTACAGGTATTACTGACCATAAAACTTTAGAGTACATCAAATCTGCTAAGAGATTGACTCCCAGGCAAGCTTGCTGGTCACTTTTTTTTCCAGATTTCAGTTTTCTATTACTTTTTGACCAGGGTCAAAAAACGTAAAGGCTGATGCCTTATCGCATAGTTTTGAGCCATTGTCCACCCCCGATCCCCGTCCTCCATTCTTCATCCAAGTCTTGTGGTTGCCGAGGTGTCTTCGAAGTTGGAGCGAGAGATTGTGGGGGCTCAATCTTTAGTTCCAAGCTCCAAAACGGATAACAAATTGTTTGTCCCGCAACATTTGCGCAACAATCTCCTGAGGGAGTTTCATGACTCAAGGTTGAGTGCACATCATGGTATTGCCGCCACGCAAGAAGCAGTGGCAAGAATGTTTTGGTGGCCTTTAATGACCTCAGATATTAAGAAGTATGTTGCAGCGTGTGGGATATGTGCCCGTTCTAAGAGCTCTAATTGCCGGCCTGCCGGGGAGTTGGTGCCTTTACCAGTCCCAGGAAGGCCATGAACTGACTTGTCCATGTACTTCATTACCAATCTTCCATCATCCCGGGGTAATACGGTAATTTGGGTAATCGTGGACAGGTTTTCTAAGTTCGCACATTTTGTACCCATGACAGGTTTACCTTCAGCAGAGATGCTCTCTAGATATTTCCTGTCTCAGGTGGTACATTTACATGGGGTCCCCATGAACACTGTGTCAGACATAGGGACTCAGTTTGTGTCTAAGTTCTGGAGGGCCTTCTGCAAAAAGTTGGGGATATCTCTGTCTTTTTCCTCAGCATATCACCCAGAAACCAACGGACAAACTGAGCGCACCAATTAGTCGCTTGAACAAATTCTTCGGTGCCTGACTTCTACCCTGTGTAACGGGTCTGGGAGGCGGAACCTCTGAGCTTTATTATACAAGGAGGCTTTCCTTGTAAAGGAGCGGGTGGCGCCCGGGGAGACGGATAGGAAGTCACTGCAAGTGACGGGGGCAGTCTCTGGACAGACAGGTGGGAGGTCACGGCAAGTGACCGGGGCAGTCTCTGGATAGACAGACGGGTAGTCTCGGCAAGTGACCGGGGCAGTCTCTGGGTAGACAAGCAGGTAGTCACGGCAAGTGACCGGGGCAGTCTCTGGGTAGACAGGCAGGTAGTCACGGCAAGTGACCGGGGCAGTCTCTGGTTAGACAGGCAGGAAGTCACAGCAAGTGACCGGGGCAGTCTCTGGATAAACAGGCAGGCAAGGGGCCGGGGCAGTCCTTGAGTAGACAGGCAGGTAGTCACGGCAAGTGACCGGGGCAGTCTCTGGGTAGACAGGCAGGTAGTCACGGCAAGTGACCGGGGCAGTCTCTGGAACAGCCGATGAACACCGCAGGTGATGGCCGAACCTCCAGGTAGGCTTGCAGGCAGATGGCAGATGAGCGCCCCCAAGTGAGCAGGCGAGAGTCTCTGGAATTGCCGATGGTCACCGCATGTGACGGCCGAACCTCCAGGCAGGCTTGCGGGCAGGTAGCAGACAGCAAACTGGCAGGAAACAGGCAGGTAACTGGAAACGGACCCTGAGGGCTGAAGCAGAGTAAACAGTGCAACAACAACATTGCTCGGGCACCTCCATTAAGGAGGAAGTACTTTATATAGGGAGGAGTCCTCCGGCATTGGCCGGGGACCTTTATGAAAAATGTGCGCGGCCCCTTTAAGAGCGGGGGAGCGCGCAGGCGCGCGCCCTAAGACCAGAAGCAGGGAAGGAGCGCGCGGCCCCAGCAGGGCGGAAGGAGGACGCTGAGCGCGGGTAAGGGGGGCAACGTCCCTGCCTGGCAGAGGACGCTGTCGCAGGGGAACAGCGTCCCTGCCTGGCAGAAGGCAGGGACGCCGATGCTACAGTACCCCCCCCTTAGGCCCCCCCTCTTTAGGCCAGAAAGAAATTTAGCTAGGATGAGAGGGGCATGGATGTTCTCCCGAGGCTCCCACGTTCTCTCCTCAGGACCAAACCCCTTCCAATCCACCAGAAAATAGGTCTTTCTTCCTACTTTTTTTGTGGCCAGAATGTTCTCTACCTCAAATTCGTCTTCAGCAGACACTGGAGCAGGAGGTGTACCTGTAGACTTGACAAAAGAGTTAAGTACCACCGGTTTGAGGAGAGATACATGGAAGGAGTTAGGAATCCGCAAATTGGCCGGGAGTTTCAATTTATAGGACACCGGGTTGATCTGACTAATGATCTCAAAAGGACCGATGAACCGAGGACCCAACTTGTAGGAAGGAATCTTGAGCCGGACATACTTGGACGAAAGCCAGACCTTATCTCCAGGACGGAATTGAGGAGGATCCAAACGTCTTTTGTCAGCATGTTTCTTCATGCGCTCGGATGACAGAATGAGTGCGGACCGGGTACTCTCCCATATGGAGGAAAATTCGTTAACCAGAGATTCCGCAGCTGGATTGTCCACAGAGATGGAGACAGGAACAGGGATCCGGGGTGTTGACCGAAGACTACAAAAAACGGAGATTTGGAGGAAGATTCGCTCTCGTGATTGTTATAAGAGAATTCGGCCCAAGGCAGGAGATCCACCCAGTCAGAATGGTGGGCATTAACGAAGTGCCGGAGATAACTGGTCAGATTCTGATTGATTCGCTCGACTTGTCCATTGGACTGTGGGTGGTAAGCAGAGGAGAAATCCAAGGTGACGTCTAGCAACTTACAAGTGGCTCTCCAGAAACGTGAGGTGAACTGAACCCCACGATCCGACACAATGTGACGAGGCAGACCATGAAGATGGAAAATGTGGCGGATAAAGTCTTTAGCCAACTCGGGTGCAGACGGAAGCCCTGGCAGGGGAATGAAGTGAGCCATCTTGGAGAATCGGTCAAAGACCACCCAAATGACCGTACAACCGGCAGAGACGGGCAGATCTGTTATGAAGTCCATGGCTATATGCTGCCAGGGAGCGGGCGGTACAGGAAGCGGAAGAAGACGGCCGGCAGGCAGGTGTCTCGGAACTTTGTTGCGGGCACAGGAGACACAGGCAGAAACAAAGTCTATTACGTCTTTGTGCAGGGTAGGCCACCAGTAATGCCGAGTAATGAGCTGGAGGGTCTTTTTCTGACCAGCGTGGCCAGCTAGCTTAGACGAATGACCCCAGTGTGGGATTCTCTTCCGATCGGTTACCGATACGAACGTCTTGCCAGGAGGGAGACGATTTAGACTCACGGGAGCCACCCGCATCACTCTGGCGGGATCGATGATATGTTTAGGTTCCTCCTCGAGATCCGACACCAGGAAGGACCGGGACAAGGCGTCTGCCTTGATGTTCTTGTCGGCCGGGCGAAAGTGTAAAAGAAAATCAAAGCGGGCAAAAAACAAGGACCACCGGGCCTGGCGAGGGTTAAGTCTCTGGGCATGCTGGAGGTAAGCCAGATTCTTGTGGTCAGTGTAAATGATTACCGGATGAAGAGCCCCCTCGAGTAGGTAACGCCACTCCTCCAATGCCAGCTTGATGGCCAATAACTCTCGGTCTCCTATGGAGTAATTGCGCTCAGAAGAGGAGAAGAGTTTGGAGAAGAAGCCGCAAGATACCATCCTCCCGGATGAAGATTTTTGAGTAAGTACCGCTCCGGCTCCAGAAGAGGAAGCGTCCACCTCCAGGAAGAACTGCTTGTTGCCGTCCGGGCGATGCAGCACTGGAGCGGAAGAGAAGGCCTGTTTTAAAGAAAGAAAGGCCTCCTCAGCTTCGGGCGTCCACTGTTTGGGATTAGCATCCTTGCGGGTGAGCACGGAGATTGGAGCAGTCCGGGAAGAGAAGTGCGGTATGAAAAGACGGTAATAATTGGCGAATCCCAGGAACCGCTGAATGGCCTTCAACCCCTCCGGTCGGGGCCATTTCTCGATGGCAGACAGTTTCTCCGGATCCATTCGTAGGCCTGTCTGAGAAATGATGTAGCCCAAAAACGGAAGCGAGGTCTGCTCAAAGAGGCACTTCTCATATTTGGCGAAGAGGTGATTCTGCCTGAGCCTGAGCAGAACCTGACGAACATCCCTCCGGTGAGACTGGAGATCCGGAGAGAAGACCAAGATGTCGTCTAGGTACACCACAACGCAGGAGTAGAGAAGGTCCCGGAAGATGTCATTGACCAACTCCTGAAAGACTGCTGGAGCATTACAGAGACCAAAGGGCATAACCAAATACTCGTAGTGGCCGTCCCGGGTATTGAATGCCGTCTTCCATTCATCTCCCCGACGGATACGGACCAGGTTATATGCCCCACAGAGATCCAGTTTGGTGAAGATTCTAGCCCCCTCAGACGATCAAACAATTCTGGAATGAGCGGAAGAGGGTACTTATTCTTCACCGCGATCAAATTTAGACCTCTGTAATCAATACAGGGACGGAGAGAGCCGTCTTTCTTTTTTACGAAGAAGAAACCTGCTCCCGCTGGGGAGGTGGATTTCCGGATGAATCCCTTAGCCAAATTCTCCTCGATATATTCGGACATCGACCTGGTCTCAGCAGCGGACAATGGGTAAATACGCCCACGGGGAGGCGTAGTACCGGGTAGCAGGTCGATAGGGCAATCATACGGTCTGTGGGGGGTAATGTCTCTGCTTCCTTTTTATTAAAGACATCAGCGAAAGACCAATATGGAATCGGGAGCCTGGTAGATTAGTTGGTGTAGGAGAAGGACGGACGGGATGAACAGGAACCAAACAAGTTTTATGACAGTCCTGTCCCCAGCGAAGGATCTCTCCAGTCTGCCAGTCGAGCACGGGTGCATGCTTTTGGAGCCAAGGCAGACCTAGTAAGAAAGCGTGTGAGAGTCCAGGCAGAACATGAAACGAGATGCTCTCAGAATGCAGCATTCCTACCTGCAGGGTTATGGCTTCAGTGATAAGTTGGATGGGACGTGGTAGGAGACCCCCATCCACAGCAGCAACAGATACTGGTTCATCCAGAGGTTTGGTAGGAATGCGATATTTCTCTACTAGAGCCTGTGAAACAAGATTCCCGGCTGCTCCAGAATCAAGTTGGGCAAGTTCGAAATAACGGTTCTCACTGAGGAGAATTGAGACTGACAACAGCAGAGATGAAGAGACTTTATTTTTGTCTAGGTGGACCTCTCCGAGCGAACCTAGACACAGGCGTTTCCCGACCTCTCTGGGCAGGTACGGATCCAGTGCTCCTTACTGCCACAGTAGAAGCAACTCCTCTCGGTACGGCGTGAGTCCTGACGGGCTTTGACCATCTTGGTCTGGTCGACTTGCATAGGCTCAGAAGAGTGTACCTGAGGAGAAACGGAAGGAGTTACAGGTCTCTGAAAAGAAGGAGCAAGAGAGGAAACCTTCTCTCACGGGTGACTTCTTTAGCGCGCTCCTGGAACCGCAGATCAATTCGATTGGCGAGATTTATTAGGTCATCGAGAGAGGTTGGAATGTCCCGACCAGCAAGTTCATCTTTAATGCGGCCGGACAGACCCTCCAGAAGACAGAGATCAGAGCGTCATTATCCCAAGCTAGCTCCGAGGCAAGGGTACGGAACCGTATGGCATATTGACCCACGGTGAGACTTCCCTGACGGAGACGCAGCAGAGAATATGCAGAGGAGGTCTTCCGTCCGGGTTCGTCGAATACCTTCCGGAAGGCTGAGAGAAAAGCAGACAGGTCAGACACCAGAGGATCCTCTCTCTCCCAAAGAGGATTTAGCCAGGCCAGGGCCTCTCCGGTGAGATGGGACATGATGAAGGCAATTTTGGCCCGGTCGGAGTTAAACTGGTGTGCCAGGAGTTCAAAATGCAGGGTGCACTGGTTAATGAAACCCCGAGCCAGAGCAGGGTCGCCTCCAAACCGAGGAGGAGCTGAAAGTCGAGGTCCAGGAACAGAAACCACGGAATTGGTAAGCAGCGGAACTGCCGGATTGCGAGTCATGGCGCCCGCGGTGGTTGCTGGTGAAGTAGTCAGGGTGTCCAGGCGGGAATTAACATTCCGCAGATGACCCAGGATGGACTCCTGTTGAGACGTCTGACGAGACAGTTCATGACACAGGTCAGAAGCGAAGGGGTTTGGGTGCCACCGGGTTCCATGGCCCGAGCAAACTGTAACGGGTCTGGGAGGCGGAACCTCTGAGCTTTATTATACAAGGAGGCTTTCCTTGTAAAGGAGCGGGTGGCGCCCGGGGAGACGGATAGGAAGTCACTGCAAGTGACGGGGGCAGTCTCTGGACAGACAGGTGGAGGTCACGGCAGTGACGGGGCAATCTCTGGATAGACAGAGGTAGTCACGGCAAGTGACCGGGGCAGTCTCTGGTAGACAGGCAGGTAGTCACGGCAAGTGACCGGGGCAGTCTCTGGGTAGACAAGCAGGTAGTCACGGCAAGTGACCGGGGCAGTCTCTGGGTAGACAGCAGGTAGTCACGACAAGTGACCGGGGCAGTCTCTGGTTAGACAGGCAGGAAGTCACAGCAAGTGACCGGGGCAGTCTCTGGATAGACAGCAGGCAGGATAGAAGTATCACGGCAAGTGACCGGGGCAGTCTCTGGTAACAGGCAGGTAGTCACGGCAAGTGACCGGGGCAGTCTCTGGAACAGCCGATGAACACCGCAGGTGATGGCCGAACCTCCAGGTAGGCTTGCAGGCAGATGGCAGATGAGCGCCCCCAAGTGAGCAGGCGAGAGTCTCTGGAATTGCCGATGGTCACCGCATGTGACGGCCGAACCTCCAGGCAGGCTTGCGGGCAGGTAGCAGACAGCAAACTGGCAGGAAACAGGCAGGTAACTGGAAACGGACCCTGAGGGCTGAAGCAGAGTAAACAGTGCAACAACAACATTGCTCGGGCACCTCCATTAAGGAGGAAGTACTTTATATAGGGAGGAGTCCTCCGGCATTGGCCGGGGACCTTTTTGAAAAATGTGCGCGGCCCCTTTAAGAGCGGGGGAGCGCGCGGGTGCGCGCCCTAAGACCAGAAGCATGGAAGGAGCGCGCTGCCCCAGCAGGGCGGAAGGAGGACGCTGAGCGCGGGTAAGGGGGGCGACGTCCCTGCCTGGCAGAGGATGCTGTCGCAGGGGAACAGCGTCCCTGCCTGGCAGAAGGCAGGGACGCCGATGCTACACCCTGCAAATTGACTTGTCGGATGCTTTACCATTAGCTGAATTCGCCTTCAACAACCGGGTAAACCAATCTACCAGTAGGTCACAATTTTTTATTAATTATGGGTTAAACCCTCATTTTGGCGAATTTTCTCAAATTGATTCTGGTTGTCCGGGGGCAGAGGACGGAGTCAATCGTCTCAGGGATCTTTGTGCAAAGGTTCGATTGAATATTTCGGAGGCCCAGGAGAAGTACAAGCGTTTTGCGGATAGAAAAGGGATTCGGTGCAGACGCTACTTTGTGGGGATAAGGTGTGGCTCTTTACACGACATATTAATCTTTGATTGCCCTCCGCTAAATTGGGACCTAAATTTATTGGCCCATATGAGGTCATCGAGATGGTGAACCCGGTAACCTACCGTCTCCGTCTTCCTCCCTCCTTAAAACTCCATAATGTTTTTCACAGGTCTTTACTTAAACCCTTGGGGTCAGTGAAGGAAGATACGGACGCTGTTCCTCCTCCAGTCTTGGTTGAGGGACACATGGAGTTCGGGGTACAACATATTGTGGACTCCAGGAGGGTTCGGGGTTCTTTGCAGTATTTGGTGCATTGGAGAGGGTACGTTCCGGAAGACCGGTCATGGATACCAGCCAGGGCGGTACACGCTGATAGTCTGGTTCGTGCATTTCATGCCCGACATCCTGGAAAACCTGGGGGTCCGGAGGTACCCCGTTGAGAAGGGGAAACTGTCATGGTCTTTGGAGTTTGTGGGATTAGGTAGTTCAGAGGTTAATCGGGATGGCCTCACTCTGGATTCTGGGAGACTTCTTATAGCCTCATTTTGGGTCCATTCCCTGTCGCTTATACTCTGACCCTTGGCCGAGTGTGTTTGACCCTGTTGTGCCTGTGCCAGAGCTTTGTGCCTGTGCTACATTTTGTCTGTCTAGTTCTGATTTGGTTTTGTCCCTGTTACGAGTTTTGCCTGCCCCCTTTGTACTGTGCTATTCTCTCCATGTATGACCCCTTGGCTACGTCCTGACTACCCTCTGCCTGCTTCTCTTGTACTGCGCTGCCATCTCCGTGCATGACCTCTTGGCTTCGTCCTGTCTATCCGTTCTGTCTATGCCCTTTGGTAACTTTGTCCCGTACTTACCCTTCTAGGAGTTTTTCCTAACTCCTGGCTCTCTGGAGCTTAGGCCAGGCCCCCAGCAGTCATGTTCTTCAGGTCCTGTTTGTCTGAAGCACACATCTTCATTGCTGCTGCCCCACTCTACAGGTATCTTTGGGCACAGTGTGTTTTACTCAGGAAACGTGCACTGGCTCAGTGAGCAAGTGCAGTGCGGTGTTCCTGAGACAGGTCTGAAGGTTGTGCACGTGGTTCATGGATCCATTGTGCCACAGGGCCAGGCTTGCTCAGGAAGGGCAGTAGCTAAGTGGATGCCTGGTGTTCATTGGAGCTTCTGGTGGTGGAGACAGACTGGGCTGGAGGTAGCTGCCAGGTATCACTCTTAGGCAGTCCCCATTATTGCAGGTTTGCTGACACTGATATGGACTAGGGTTCCATTTAGACTTATAGGTTTTGGTTCATCCACAGAAAGGTTACTGACACGGATTTGGGAGATGTTCAGACTGGACTGATATGGACACTGGTTTTGGCACTAGCCTCACACAGACCACCAGGGTTTCATGAGGTTCAGGATCTGGCCGCACATGGACTGGGATATGAGGTTCATGCACTGTCCAGACACTGACCATCAGGGTAAGAGGTTCAGGAATGGGCCGCACTAAGAGCAGGGACTTAGACTTCAGTACTTGTCGCACACAGACCGGGAGAAGAGCTTCAGGCTCTGGCCACACTGGGACCAGATGATTGAGTTCAAGACACAGGCCACACAGGGACCAAGTATCTGGGTGCAGGACCTGGCCACACCGGGAGCAGTGATTCGGGTTCAGGACACTGGCAGACCCAGGACCAGGGGACCTTACAACTGCACTGGTAGAACACCACATTACCTAATGACTGAATGTGTTGCTTGGTGATTCTCGAAAGGGAAGGAAGTCTTTTATAAAAAGTCTCCCCCAGTTATTGGCTGCGAGCCATCTTACAGGTGCACAATTATTCAAAATGTCTCTCAACTACAGGCTGGTAACATTTTACTATATGCACGCTGCCCCTTCAAGAGCTATTATCACGCACATTGTGGGAAGACTAAATGCAACACGAAGGGATTAGGGGAAGGAAGCCCAGGGAAAAGGGGAAGTGGAGACCCCTAGGCAGATCTAATAACACCCTACCTGCCCTACTGTTCCTAAATTGGTTCCTCACCAATCGCCAATCAGGAAACCTAAGCTCTATATCTCTATAAAGCTAGGTCCTGAGTAGCGAGGGGGAGTGGATGAGCACTGGTCAGTCCCCACTGTAAACTAAAGACAAAAAGGTAGACAGACAAGGGGAATGAACTTAGCTTGAGCAGACTGAGAGATGTAACACCAAACGTCTTTAAACAGCTCCAGAGAGGAAGTTAGCCGACTGCTATAGCTCCAAGCTTTCACAAGGTAAAATTGTGAATATCACCGGTGACTCTCTGCAGCAGACTGGGGACTTATAAACACCCAGGTCCAGGTGTGTCCAGGTGTAGAGATGAGCGGTGTTCGACTAGAACTGTTCGCCAATCTCAAATTCGAGCTGTTTTGGGCGGTGTTTGAGCCGTTCTACGAACCCGAACGATTTGGAAAAATTCGGCTGTTCGAGGTTATGTTCGATACTGTTCGTGCACCTAAATCATGACTGAATTTTTTCCTAAAATCATTTTTGATCGCTGGTCTCCCGCTGGCCAGCACGCATCGCTGCGTGTGGCAGGCAGGAGACCAGCGATCAGCTGGTAACCAAGGTACACGTCGGGTTTCCAGGTGCAGGGCTGTGCTTGGAAACCCAATGTGTACCTTGGATACCAGCGCGCTGCTGCAGGGGGGCTGGTAACCAAGATACACAGCGGGTTTCCAGGCACCGCGCAGCACCTGGAAACCCAACGTGTACCTTGGTTACCAGCTCCTTGCATCAGCGGGCTGGTATCCAATGTACACAGCCGGTAACTAAGCGACGTGTGTCGCTTGTTATCGGCGTACTCCCTGTCCTGATCGCTGCTGAGATCTGCCTGTTTGGCAGCTCAGCAGCGATCACATAGCGACGCAGCAACGATCCATATCTGGTCACATCGCCAGCGGGATCGCTGCAGCGTCGTTATGTGATATTGTGTGCCGGTGTCTGCGTGATCGGTGTATGTGCGGGATCGGTGTATGTGCGGCGGTGTGCGGGGCTGTGTGCGGGGCTGTGTGCGTGATCTGTGTATGTGCGGCGGTGTTCGGGGCTGTGTTGTGTGTCTCCGCGTATGCAGGCATCGTCTGATGGGACTACAAGTCCCATCCAGCTATGCCTGCTACAGTGACAGTGACTGACACATTAGCCAATGATGGGAGAGTAGTAGTCCCATCATCCAGCTAATGTGCTGAATGTAAAAAAAAAACAAACACATACATTACATACAACATATAACATACACATGACATACAGAACATACACATGATATACAGAACATACAATGACATACAACACATAACATTGAGCACATACTCATCTATTCCCCGATGCCATCAATCTGTGTACCGCTCTGCCGCCGGGAGAGAATGAGATCACTTCCGTTCATTCTCTCACGGCAATGCTGGGTGAGAAAATTCCACGCAGCATTGCCATAAAGTGAGACCATGAACTCAGGTAACCTCATTGATGCACTGCAGGAGCCATTGTCTCCTGTCAGTGTATCACTGGGAGGCCTACAGAACAGTGGCATCACCTGCTGTCACTGTTCTATAGGGGAGACCGTCGTGGGACATTCGTTATTAATTGGACTGCGTCGGACAGGGAGTATACGGTTGTTTTATTTTTTTACGTTTTTTTTACAGGAGATCGAGGGCGTCGCTTGGATCTGAGCATATAATAAAGAGTAATGAAAACCGTCTTGTGTTTTATTTCATTTTTTTTAACCTTTATTAAATAAGATTAATAAGGGATAGATGTCTTATTGACGCCTCTCTATTATTAACCGGGCTTAATATCACCTTACAATAGCAAGGTGATATTAACCCCTTATTACCCCATATCCCACCGCTACAGGGAAGTGGGAAGAGAGGGGCTAAGTGCCGGAATTGGCGCATCGTACAGATGCGCCAATTCTGGGGCGGCTGGGTGCTGGTATTTTTAGCCAGGGGGGGCGCCAATATCCATGGCCCCTTCCTAGGCTATGAATATCAGCCCGCAGCTGTCTGCCTAGCCTTTCTGGCTATAAAATATAGGGGGACCCCACGTCATTTTTTTAGGGGGGGTCCCACTATTTTAATAGCCAGTGAAGGCTAGCTGCGGGCTGATATTCATAGCCTGGGAAGATCCATGGGTATTAACCCCTTCCCAGGCTAGAAATATTGGCCCCGGCTGTCGGCTTTCCCCCTCTGGCGCAGAAAATTGTGCAAGAGCACACGCCATTTTTTTTCCTATTTTTTTGTTTATTAACTATATTGCGTTAAGATTTTGTGTGTGTGCGCGTGTGTCTTTGTTTATGTACCATTTTATCTATCATCTATCTACCTACATATCTTTCTGTCTATCTATATATCTATATTTCTATATATATTTCTAACTATCTATTATCCCTCTATTTATTTTCTATCTATGTATTTTCTATCTATCTATTGTGACAGTGTCACTGGTTTTATATGTGAGGGGAGGTATGTGTCACACAGGATGCTCTCCTGTGTGAACTAAGACCTACTCTATTTATCTGCCAGCATGTTATATGTTAAAAGGGTGTGGCTGAGCAATGTATAAAAGCTCAGTCCTGTTTTTTTTTCTCTGGAAAGTCTCCAGACAGTATAGTGGAAGCTGCCAAGCTTTCCACAAGGACTTTAGCAGTGCAGTTTATGCTATCGAGAGCGGGCGGAACCCACTCATCTATGGACTGAGTTATTGTTTTTTTTTTTATGTTTTCCCGTTTAACCCAGAGGGGTCATGTTTACTTTTCCTGCGAAAACCTGCATGATTTTTTGGCTGATAATAAACCAGCAGAAAGAAAACCCAGAGAACGTGTGTCCTGAGTCTGCCTTCAGGAGAGCCGAGCGAGTCGTCTTGCCACAGTTGGTGTGAGAGTGGTTGCAGGATTCCAGGAACACGTGTACCTGCCACAAAGTCCGGCAGCATGGAGGAGCTCGTTAAGCACCTGGTCCAGGCCCAGCAGAGCATACAGCAGCAACACCTACAGAGCCAGCAGAGCATACAGCAGGCCCAGCAGAGCATGCAGCAGCAGCACCAGGAGACGACCAAACTGTTGCTTCAACAGATCCAGTTGCAGCAAAAGTCGCAGCAGCAGCACCAGCAGGAGGCGCAACAGCAGATACAGCTTTTGGCAGAAGCCATCCAGAGCCGGGCGGCCACCCCAACCCCAGGGCCGACTGATGATTCTCACATCAGGAAGGCGGTAAGGCGGGCCATGCAGAAGATGACCCCTGGGGATGATGTAGAAGCATTTCTGACTGTTTTTAAGAGGGTGGCTGATCGGGAGAGACTTCCACCAGCACAGTGGGCAGAGGTTCTGGCGCCATATTTATCGGGTGAACCCCAAAAAGCGTATTTTGACTTGGCACTGCAAGATGCTAAGGAGTATCCCAAACTAAAGACAGAGATCTTAGCACGTCTGGGAGTAAATATGGCAGTAAGAGCCCAGCGAGTTCATCACTGGGCGTATGCTAGCAACAAACCCCCTCGTTCGCAGATGTTTGACCTATTGCATCTTGTTCAGAAGTGGCTACAACTGGAGTCCTCCACTCCGGCCCAGATGGTTGAGCGGGTGGTGATTGATAGATACATGCATTCCCTTCCCAAGTCAGTACAGACCTGGGTTGCCCAGGGTGATCCCCAGAACGCAGATGACTTTATCGGCCTGGTAGAGAGGTACCAGGTAGTTGAGAGATCTCTTGGGAAACCGGATGCAGTCATTTCTCCCTACTGGGATACCCAAAAGGGGGTGGGTTCACCACGGAAGGGGTCTAGAGCCACCACTGGGGGGCGTCCCACTCCTATTGAAGGGGCCTTTAGAACAGTTGGGAAAGATATAGTTTGCTGGCGATGCCACAACCCTGGACATGTAGCCGCCAAGTGTCAAATATCCCCTGAGCCCATGGACTGCAGCCTAGGCAGACGGGTCTCCTATTATGCCTATCCAGCCTGTAGCGTGGACTGTCGACCCAGCAAGGGACCGCAGGCGTGTGCAGTATCCATTAATGGAATAAAAGTGCTTGGGCTGTTGGACTCCGGGAGTCTGGTGACCTTGATCAGAGCATCCCTTCCCCACCAGTTGATCCCTTCCAAAACCCTGGGTGTTCGGTGCATCCATGGTGACGCCAAGGACTATCCCGTGGCCACAGTAACAGTGGGGACAGACTGTGGTGCCCAGTCCCATGAAGTCGGGGTGGTAAAGGACCTGATACATCCTGTCATATTGGGCTGTGATTTTTCCTTATTCTGGGACTTGTGGGGAAGGGAACTGGACTAAGTGGCATGGGGAAAAGCGAGATCCTTGAAGAAGAACCCCCGACAGAGTCTCAGCGAGAGGAGTTCCCACTGTGCGTCCTTGTCGGTGATGAGGGTGAGACGGTGACCGAGGAGGCCGACCTACCTGCATTAGATATGTCCAGAGAGAACTTTGGGACTGCTCAAGTTCGAGACCTGACCTTAAAAGGGGCGTTCGACCAGGTTACTGTATGTAATGGGGTTGCCCAAGAGTCGGGGGCCGACACCAGATTCCCCCACTTTGCAGTACAGGGGGAGTTGCTATATCGGGTGGCCAAACTGAGGGGTGGTGAGATAGTGGAACAGCTGTTAGTGCCGGGGCCATACAGACGGCGGGTGCTAGACATGGCCCATTCACATGTTCTGGGGGGACACCTAGGGGTCGAGAAAACTCAGGAGAGGATACTGAGGAGGTTTTATTGGCCAGGGTGTTATCGAGAAATTCAAAACTTTTGTAGGTCCTGCCCCACCTGCCAAATAACCGCTCCCTCCTCCCACTTCCGTAGCCCCTTAGTTCCACTACCTGTGATAGAGGTTCCCTTTGAGAGGATTGCCATGGACCTCGTGGGCCCCATAGTCAAATCAGCTCGGGGCCACCAATATATCCTGGTCGTCATGGACTATGCGACTCGGTATCCAGAAGCGGTTCCCCTAAGGAACATGTCCAGTAAAAGTATAGCCTGAGAGTTGGTCCATATTTTTGCTCGGACAGGTCTACCAAAAGAGATTCTAACAGACCAAGGAACCCCCTTCATGAGCAAGGTGATGAAGAAGCTTTGCAGAGTCCTTCAGATAACTCAGCTGCGGACCTCGGTTTATCATCCACAAACGGACGGCCTAGTGGAACGCTTCAACAAGACCTTAAAGGCGATGCTCAAGAAGGTCGTTGAAAAGGATGGGAGAGACTGGGACTACCTGCTCCCATTTCTGCTTTTCTCGGTCAGAGAAGTTCCTCAAGCCTCCACGGGCTTCTCTCCATTTGAGCTCCTATATGGGCGGCATCCAAGAGGTCTCCTAGACATCGCCAAGGAAACTTGGGAGGCTGAAGTCACGCCACACCGGAGTATCATCGAACATGTCGCCCAGTTACAGGAGAGAATGTCAAAGGTGATGCCTATCGTAAAGGAACATCTCCTCCAGGCGCAGGAAGCCCAGGCGAGGGTCTATAACCGGTCGGCGAGACTAAGGATGCCACACTTAACAATATCGCTAACGAGATCGCTAAAAAAGTCACTATTTAGCGATCCCGTTACGATATTGTTCAGTGCGGCAGCTTCAGCGACGAGTTCCTGCTGTGATCTCGCTCGTCGCTGGAAACGTCCGGACCCTATTATCAATCGCTGGCGCTCCGCTGGGTAAGTACTAATCGCTGTGTGCACTTTCTTAGCGATTAGCGGTACTTTTGTACCGCTAAAGTCGTTAAGAAGATCGCTAACGGCGATAGCGTCGTTAACTATATCGCTAAATGTGGCCGCATTTAGCGATATAGAAACAATCCCGCTAGCGATCGCATTAGTATGCGTCGTTATCGTGATCGCTAGCGGGATTGTTTAGTGTGGCAGTACCTTAAGACAGTTCCAGCCCGGAGACCGTGTTTTGGTGCTGATCCCTACCGTCGAGAGCAAGTTCCTCCCCAAATGGCAAGGTCCATACGAGGTGGTGGAGAAAGTCAGCGAGGTTAATTATAAAGTCCACCAGCCTGGCCAAAGGAAGGCACATCAAATATATCATATAAACTTGCTCAAGCCGTGGCGGGACCGTGAACCTGTGAAACTCCTTGCCTGGGAGCCGCACCGGAAGGCAAGGTGGAGGAGGTCACTATTGCAGAGACTCTATCACCAGCCCAGAAGCAACAGTGTCGAGAATTACTACAGCGGAATCGGGACCTGTTCTCAGAGTTGCCGGGGCATACACAAGTGATAGAGCACGTGCTGACAGAACAGCATGTACGAGTGAATTTGAAGCCGTATCGGATTCTGGAAGCACGTCGGGAGGTGATCTCGGCTGAGGTGAAGAGGATGTTAGACCTCGGGGTAATAGAGGAGTCAAAGAGTGGGTGGTCGAGCCCAATCGTCCTCGTGCCGAAGCCCAATGGAGAGTGGAGGTTTTGTAATGACTACCGTTGGCTAAATGAGGTATCCAAGTGTGACGCGTACCCGATGCCCCGCGTCGACGAACTCATCGAGAGGCTTGGACCGGCGAGGTACATCACCACTCTTGACCTGACGAAGGGCTACTGGCAGATCCCCATGTCCCAGATGGCTAAAGAGAAGACGGCTTTCTCAACACCGGATGGCTGTTTTCAATACAAGCGGATGCCGTTCGGACTACAGGGGGCCCCAGCCACTTTCCAGAGGGCTATGGATCGGATCTTAGCTCCACATAAGAAGTATGCCGCAGCCTACCTCGACGACATTGTGGTCTTTAGCTCAGACTGGGCTAGTCACCTACCTAAACTACAGGCCGTTTTGGACGCGCTAAGGAAAGCAGGATTTACCATAAATCCGAAAAAGTGTGCCATCGGAAAAGAGGAGGCCAAGTACCTGGGCTATGTTGTTGGGAGAGGCTAAATAAAGCCGCAGATCAAGAAAGTGGAGGCAATTGAAACCTGGCCGCAACCGCTCTCAAAGAAGCAGGTGAAAGCATTCCTGGGAATGGTGGGATACTACCGGCGGTTTATCCCGAATTTCGCCACGATTGCCGCCCCACTAACAGATCTTCTAAAAGGCACCAAATCAACCATGGTGAAATGGACGGAAGAAACGGAGACGCGTTTCAAAAGCTGAAGCTAACACTGTGCAAGCAGCCTGTCCTGGTCACACCAGACTTTAAGAAAGAATTTGTGGTCCAGACTGACGCATCAGAGGTTGGTCTAGGGGCCGTACTCTCCCAAGAAATAAATGGGGAAGAACATCCCATTCTCTATCTAAGCCGAAAGCTGTCCTCCTGCGAGAAGAACTACGCCATAGTAGAGAAAGAGTGTTTAGCCATAAAATGGGCCGTGGATACACTGAAATATTACCTACTAGGCCGGAAGTTTAAATTAGTATCAGACCATGCCCCGTTGAGATGGTTGAGGGAAAAGAGGGGAAAAAATGCTAGGGTAACTAGATGGTTCCTAGAGCTTCAAGAGTTTAACTTTCACGTGGACATAGGCCAGGGAAGTTACATGGGAATGCAGATGCCCTCTCTAGGATTCCATGTCTGGTGTCAGAAGGTGCCCAAAACCCCGGCTTTGGGCAGAGGGGGGGAATATGTGACAGTGTCACTGGTTTTATATGTGAGGGGAGGTATGTGTCACACAGGATGCTCTCCTGTGTGAACTAAGACCTACTCTATTTATCTGCCAGCATGTTATATGTTAAAAGGGTGTGGCTGAGCAATGTATAAAAGCTCAGTCCTGTTTTTTTTTCTCTTGTGTGGTCTGGAGAGGAAAGTCTCCAGACAGTATAGTGGAAGCTGCCAAGCTTTCCACAAGGACTTTAGCAGTGCAGTTTATGCTATCGAGAGCGGGCGGAACCCACTCATCTATGGACTGAGTTATTGTTTTTTTTTTTTATGTTTTCCCGTTTAACCCAGAGGGGTCATGTTTACTTTTCCTGCGAAAACCTGCATGAGTTTATGGCTGATAATAAACCAGCAGAAAGAAAACCCATAGAACGTGTGTCCTGAGTCTGCCTTCAGGAGAGCCGAGCGAGTCGTCTTGCCACACTATCTATCTATCTATCTATCTATCTATCTATCTATCTATCTATCTATCTATCTATCTATCTATCTATCTATCTTCTGGTATCTATTATCTTTCTATCTCTATCTGTGTGTGTGTAATGTAGTGTGGGTTGGACAAATGTAAAAGAGGAGGTTGGACAAGAAATGACATCACAAATTTTTTTTTTTGTTAAATATCATATCATTATTTAGCTGTCAAAAACGCATGAGAAAAAAAGCATGAAAAACCGCATCAAAACCGCGTCAAAACCGCGTCAAAAAAGGACATTCGTTTTCTGCCAAGAGGTGCGGATTCGCCGAGGAAAAATCCCCAGGCAAATCCGCAACTTGTTCACAGGCCCTACGCATATGTGTCCTTTGAAAAGCCGGCAATTCATCCCCGGCTACTGTAAAATCACACTGACAGCTCACAAAACACTACATATATACACATAGAATATATATATATATACATGTCATTGTGACATATATATATATTTATAGTTCATACACTTCTACATAGTGTAATAGCTGCATCTTTGGATGCGCCAATTGTGGGGCTGCTGCAGGCTGGTATTTTTAGGCTGTTGAGGGCCAAAATCCATGGGCCTTGACAGTCTTTAATACCAGGCTGCAGTAGTCTGCTTTTTACTTGGCTGGTTAACAAAAATAGGGGGGACCCCACGCTATTTTTTTTTCGAGGGGATCCCCTATTTTTGTTAACCAACCAAGATAAGCAGACTGCTGTAGCCTGGTATTATCAGGCTTGCAAGGTTCATGGATATTGGATCCTTACCAGCCTGAAATACCATGCCTCAGTAGTCTGATTCATCTGGCTGGTTAACAAAAATAGGGGGACCCCACGCTATTTTTTTTTCGAGGGGATCCCCTATTTTTGTTAACCAACCAAGATAAGCAGACTGCTGTAGCCTGGTATTATCAGGCTTGCAAGGTTCATGGATATTGGATCCTTACCAGCCTGAAATACCATGCCTCAGTAGTCTGATTCATCTGGCTGGTTAACAAAAATAGGGGGACCCCACGCCATTTTTTTTTCGAGGGGATCCCCTAATTTTGCTAATCAGTTCACTTCAGGTCAGCCGGCATTCCCTCTGACGTCACTGATGCTGTGCGGTGTCCCCAGCTGACCTGAAGTGAACTGTTTTCTGTGGGAAGCTATCAATTAAGCTTCACACAGTAATCACTTTCTCTCCTGTCGCCGGGAGAGAAAGTCATTCATTCAGGAGCTTTCAGCTCAGCAGGCAGCATTAGCTGTGCTGCTTGGCTGAAAGCTAGTTAACCCTTTCGGATGGATTACAGCGTGGGACCTGACTGTGCGTCGGATAGGTATGAATAATGTTGCTTTATTATTTTATTTTTATTTCAGGAGAACAAGGGAATCGAGGATTAGCAGTAAAATAAAAGATGGTCAAAAAATGTGCTTTTATTTCATTAAAATTATTTATTCTTAATGTGTGTGTGTTTTTATTTATTTACTTCAATAGGATTAATAATTGATAGTTGTCTAATTGACAACTCTCAATTATTAACCTGGCTTAAACTCACCTTTCAATAGCAAGGTGGCTTTAACCCATTATTAACCCCTTCACCACCGCTACAGGGCGATGGGAATAGACTGGCAAAGTGCCAGAAAGGGCGAATCTAATTATAGATTTGCCTTTTCTGGGGTGGCTAGGGGCAGATGTTAGTAGCCAGGGGGGGCACTAAATAAATGCACCCCTCCTCGGCTATTATTATCTGCCCCCACTCGCTGGCTTTGTCTGTCTGGTTAAGAAAATAGCGCGGGAGCCCACACATTTTTTTTCAACGAATTTACACCTTTAATTAACCCCTAGCTGTATAAAATTTTGCACACATACACTCATGTAATTGTTAGTGAAAACCATATATCAAACTACATGAAATGACATGGTTAACTGTATATAAACTATGTGTCATTTCATGTCGGGTCTGTAATTTCACAAAAGCCGGCAATTGAATTAGCGGCTATTACACTATGTAGAAGTGTATGAACTATAAATATATATACAGTACAGACCAAAAGTTTGGACACACCTTCTCATTCAGCGATTTTTCTGTATTTTCATGACTGTGAAAATTGTAGAATCACACTGAAGGCATCAAAACTATGAATTAACACATGTAGAATTATACATTACACTTTACAAAAAAGTGTGAAACAACTGAAAATATGTCTTATATTCTAGGTTCTTCAAAGTAGCCACCTTTTGCTTTGATTACTGCTTTGCACGCAGAAAAGGTGAACGGATGGATTCTACATGCCTGGTTCCCACCGTGAAGCATGGAGGAGGTGGTGTGATGGTGTGGGGGTGCTTTGCTGGTGACACTGTTGGGAATTTATTCAAAATTGAAGGCATAGTGAGCCAGAATGGCTACTACAGCATCTTGCAGCAGCATGCTATTCCATCCGGTTTGCATTTAATTGGACCATCATTTATTTTTCAACAGGACAATGACCCCAAACACACCTCCAGACTGTGTAAGGGCTATTTGACCAAGAAGGAGAGTGGTGGGGTGCTACGCCAGATGACCTGGCCTCCACAGTCACCATACCTGAACCCAATCGAGATGGTTTGGGGTGAGCTGGACCGCTCACCGCTTCAATTTTGAATAATCCCCAACAGTGTCACCAGCAAAGCACCCCCACACCATCACACCTCCTCCTCCATGCTTCACGATGGGAACCAGGCATGTAGAGTCCATCGTTCACCTTTTCTGCGTGCAAAGCAGTATTCAAAACAAAAGGTGGCTACTTTGAAGAACCTAGAATATAAGACATATTTTCAGTTGTTTCACACTTTTTTGTAAAGTGTAATGTATAATTCCACATGTGTTAATTCATAGTTTTGATGCCTTCAGTGTGATTGTACAATTTTCATAGTCATGAAAAGACAGAAAAATCTTTGAATGAGAAGGTGTGTCCAAACTTTTGGTCTGTACTGTATATGTGTCACAATGACATGTATATATATATATATTATTTATATATATATATATATATATATATATATATATATATATATAAGGTGTAAATTCGCAGATAAAAAATGCGTGGGCTCCCGCACTATTTTCTCAACCAGACAGACAAAGCCAGCGAGTGGGGGCGGATAATTATAGCCTAGGGAGGGTGATTTTATTTTGTGCACCCCTGGCTACTAACATCTGCCCCCAGCCACCCCAGAAAAGGCAAATCTATAATTAGATTCACCCTTTCTGGGACTTTGCCCGTCTATTCCCATTGCCCTGTAGCAGTGGCTAATGGGTTAATAATGGGTTAAAGCCACCTTGCTATTGAAAGGTGACTTTAAGCCAGGTTAATAATGGAGAGTTGTCAATTAGACAACTATCAATTATTAATCGTATTATATGAAATAAAAAAACACACACACATTAAGAATAAATAATTTTAATGAAATAAAAACACATTTTTTTGACCATCTTTTATTTAACTCTTAATGCTTGCGAAGCCCTTGATCTCCTATAATAAAGAAAAAATAATAAAACAACATTATTCTTAACCTTTCCGCCGCTCTGTCATGTCCCACGCTGTAATCCTTCACAAAGGGTTAACTAGCTTTCAGCCAAGCAATGCAGCTAATGCTGCTTGCTCAGCTGAAAGCTCATGAATGGGCTCATACCCATTTGTGGAAAAAAAACGGTCCCGTTTTCAGGAATGGAAAAAACGGTCCTAATATATGCAATTGTCATGCGATTGTCATGCGATTTGTTTGCGATTTTTAATCGCACCATCCGTTTTCCATCAGTTTACAATCTGTATGCAATGTGATTTTAACATGACATTTTACATAGAGCAGTTATCTCTATGTAAATATTCATGTAAAAATTACATTTTAAAAAAAAAATGTCCACAAAAAGCAAATAATTATATATATATATATATATATATATATATATATATATATATATATAGGTCATACACTTCTACATAGTATAATAGCCGCTAATTCATCCCCGGCTATACTGTAAAATCACACTGACAGCTTTAATGAAGAATGGAAAGAATACATATATACACGTATAATACATATATATGCACATGTCATTGTGACATTATATATATATAATATATATATATATATTTATAGTTCATGCACTTCTACATAGTATAATAGCCGTTAATTCAATTGCCCGCTATACTGTAAAATCACACTGACAGCTTTAATAAAGAATAGAAACAATACATATACACACATAGAATACATATATATATATATATATATATATATATATATACATGTCATTGTGACATATATATACATATATTTATAGTTCATACACTTCTACATACTGTAATAGCCGCTAATTCAATTACCGGCTTTTGTGAAATTACAGACCCGACATGAAATGACACATGGTTTACATACAGTTAGCTATGTCATTTCATGTAGTTTGATATATGGTTTTAAGTTACAATTACATGAGTAGATGTGTGCAAAATTGCAGACATGTAAGGGTTAATTAAAGGTGTAAATTCGTTGAAAAAAAAATGCGTGGGCTCCCGCCCTATTTTCTAAACCAGACAGACAAAGCAAGCAAGTGGGGGCAGATAATAATAGCCCAAGGAGGGTGCATTTATTTAGTGCCCCCCCGGCTACTAACATCTGCCCCCAGCCACCCCAGGAAAGGCAAATCTATAATTATATTCGCCCTTTCTGGCACTTTGCCCGTCTATTCCCATTGCCCTGTAGCGGTGGCGAATGGGTTAATAATGGGTTAAAGCCACCTTGCTATTGAAAGGTGACTTTAAGCCAGGTTAATAATTGAGAGTTGTCAATTTGACAACTCTCAATTATTAATTCTATTGTATGAAAGAAAAACACACACAGATTAATTACTAATCCTTTTAATGAAATAAAGACACAGTTTTTGACCATATTTTATTGCTCAGCTGTAATCCCCTAATTGACAACTCTCAATTATTAACCTGGCTTAAACTCACCTTTCAATAGCAAGGTGGCTTTAACCCATTATTAACCCATTCGCCACCGCTACAGGACAATGGGAATAGACGGGCAAAGTGCCAGAAAGGGCGAATCTAATTATAGATTTGCCTTTTCTGGGTGGCTGGGGGCAGATGTTAGTAGCCAGGGGGGCACAAAATAAATGCACCCTCTCTAGGCTAATATTATCTGCCCCCACTCTCTGGCTTTGTCTGTCTGGTTGTCTGTCTGGTTGAGAAAATAGGGCGGGAGCCCACGCATTGTTTGTCAACGAATTTACACCTTTAATTAACCCTTACAGGTGTGATATTTTGCACACATACACTCATGTAATTGTTAGTGAAAACCAGATATCAAACTGTTAGGGTCTGCGGAACGCACCCAATATATGAGGTAGAGAGGTGCGTTCACAGCCCGGGGTCCACCGTGCAGGCGGAACCTGCTGCTAGTAAAATGGCGAAAGTAGCGAACTCTGTTATCCCGCAGAGTCGCTAAAATAAACGCCGTAGCGCGTTGTGGCAGTAAGTGCGAACTCTGTTAATACCCAGAGCCGCTAACGTAAATGCCACAGCGCTATATGGCGATAGGTGCGAACTCACTTAGCTTCAGTGAGCCGCAAAGTAAAACGCTAGGGCGCTGTCTAGCGTCGAAAGCAAACCCTGTTACGTCACAGGGCCGCTGAGGAAAAGTGCTGTGTCCTGTCAGGCTCTCAGGTACACAGTTAAGTGCTAAGCGTACATAACGCGTGATCATGTGCTAATGTCCTCGCGGGAGTCACCCGCAATCTATGGCGTCTGAACGCCAGACCCTGAATACGGCAATCAAAACTCCTCACCGGTTACGCCGGTAATCTAGGGCATCTAGGACACCGACCCTGGCCAGCTACCATACCAAACTCCTCACCGATTAAGTCGGTATTCTTGTTGCTTATTTCAGCCGGGTCCCTAACCACACATACGCATGTTCACACTGGCGCATAGCATACAATGGTTGATATTAGCGCATGGCGGCCCAGCCATGCTACCCTTTTATAGCAACAGCTACAGGACCTTCCAGGAACAAGGACCAATGAGAAGCTGTTACAAACACACGTAGCTACATGACCTTCCTGGCGGACCAATAGGAGTCGCTGCAGCACCTGAACATGTGACCCCTGATCTCCAATGAGAGATCTCACTCTGGGCATGCTCAGATGGGAAAACGCAGGACTTTGTCTCAAAGACGACTGCTCCAGCACTGGCTATAATAGCAGATCCAGGAAAGGCAGCAGCAAGTCACTGCACAGAAGAGGAGTGGGCAAGACGCCTGGACCGACGTCTCTGCTGAGCAGGCTCCACTGCGGCCGGAGATGAATGGGAGACCGCAGCGGGACGGTTCGAGACTCCCCTTGTGCAGCAGCGGGAACTCGAAACCTAACATTACCCCCCCTCCTAGGGCCCCCCCTTCTCTGGGCCTCGCTGCATTCAAACAAAGCGATGAGCTGCGGAGCGTGAACATGCTCGGCAGGCTCACAGGACCTATTCTCAGGCCCATAACCCCTCCAATCCACGAAATAAATTTTTTTGCCTCGTACCACCTTGCATCCAACAATGGCATTCACCTCGTAGTCGTCCGAAGACGAACCCGACGTCCCGGCAGATGACTCAGGCAAACGGGAGATGACCACGGGTTTTAGTAGGGACACATGGAAGGTGTCGGAGATACCAAGGCGAGGCGGAAGGGCCAAACGGTAAACCACAGGGTTCACCTGCTCGAGAACCTTGAAGGGACCCAAATAGCGGGGTGCCTATTTAGTGGATTCCACCCGTAGCCTGATGTTTCGGGCGGAGAGCCACACTAGGTCGCCAGGAGAAAATGTTGGAGCGGGACGCCGATGAGCATCGGCAGAAGACCTCATCCTTTCCTTGGAAGCCTGAATGGCATCCTGGGTGCGGTCCCAGTCTGCCACCCTGGAGTCAGCGGAAGCAACGGGCATGGGCACCGGTACCCACGGATGCTGGCCGTAATTTAAGAGGAATGGGGTCTGTCCGGTGGAGTCAGCCACAGCATTGTTTAGCGCAAACTCCGCCCACGGAAGCAGGGATGCCCAGTCATCCTGCCTGGCAGAGACAAAATGTCGCAAGTAGGTGACCAAGTTCTGGTTGGCCCTCTCTACCAACCCATTCGTCTCGGGATGATATGCAGAGGAGAGGTTCAATTCAATGCAGAGTAGATGACACAACTCTCTCCAGAACCGAGACGCAAATTGGGGACCTCGATCGCTGACAATCTTGTCTGGCATACCGTGTAGACGGAAGATGTGTCTAATAAATAATGCTGCCAAGGCCCGTGCGGAAGGTAACCGTGGTAGCGGCACTAAGTGCACCATTTTGGAGAAGTGGTCTGTGATCACCCAAATGATAGTGCAACCCCGAGACTTAGGTAAGCCCACCACAAAGTCCATCCCGACCATCTCCCAGGGCCTGTCTGCCACCGGCAAAGGAAAAAGTGACCCAGCTGGCCGTTGTCGAGGGGACTTGTTCCTGGCGCAGGAGACACACGCCTGAACATACTCCCTGACGTCACGGACCATATGTGGCCACCAGTATGTCCTCGCCAATAGCTCAGTTGTCCTCTTTGCCCCAAAGTGTCCACCCACCCTGGACGAGTGTGCCCAAGAGAGTACCTCCGGTCGCAAATTAGTGGGCACAAAAGTCTTGCCCGGAGGCACAGACTCTAGCGAAACCGGGGCTACAGTTCTCAGGCTTTCTTCAGGGACAATAAGCCGAGGCTCCTCATCCTCCTCCTCTGATGACACTAAGGAGCGAGAGAGAGCGTCGGCCCGAACATTCTTCTCACCGGAGAGAAAATGGAGGGTGAAATGGAACCGAGAGAAGAATAGGGACCATCTGGCCTGGCGAGAATTTAGCCGCTGAGCCGTTTGCAAATATATCAAGTTCTTGTGGTCGGTGAAGACTTGGAAGGGAAAACGAGCTCCCTCCAGAAGATGTCTCCACTCTGAGAAGGCCAATTTTATAGCCAGCAACTCCCTGTCCCCGATGGAATAATTCCTCTCTGCTGGTGTAAAGGTCTTAGAAAAGAAGAAAAAGGGATGCTTCCGACCTTGAGCATCCTTTTGATATAGGACTGCTCCAGCACCAACAGAAGAGGCGTCCACCTCTAAAAAAAACGGTTTATCAACATCAGAGCGATGTAATATGGGAGCACTGGCAAAATGCGACTTGATGGAAGAGAACGCCTTGGAGACCTCCTCAGACCACAACTTGGGATTTGCTCCCTTCTTGGTGAGGGCTACCAAGGGAGCTACCAAAGTCGAGAAATGGGGAATGAACTGGCGATAATAATTAATGAACCCCATAAAACGCTGCACCGCTTTAAGAGAATGGGGTTCTTGCCAGTCCATTACAGCCTGTAGTTTGGCAGGATCCATAGCCAATCCCTGGGCAGAGATGATATAGCCCAGAAAAGTTAAGGACTCCTGCTCAAACACACATTTCTCCAGCTTGGCATAGAGGGAGTTTGCCCGTAAGAGGTTGAAGACTTTGTTGACATCCCTCCGGTGAGAGTCTATATCTGGTGAAAAGATGAGAATATCATCCAGATAGACTACCACAGAGGTGGAGAGCATATCCCTTAAGATATCATTGACAAAGTCTTGGAAAACAGCGGGAGCATTACAGAGCCCGAAGGGCATCACCAGGTATTCGTAATGCCCATCCCTGGTATTAAAAGCTGTCTTCCACTCGTCCCCCTCACGGATGCGAATTAGGTTATAGGCACCACGTAGATCAAGCTTGGTAAATACTCTTGCTCCTCGGAGCCTATCAAAGAGCTCAGAGATTAGGGGCAACGGGTACTTATTCTTGACGGTGATGGCGTTAAGACCCCTGTAGTCAATGCATGGACGTAATTCTCCGTTCTTCTTTTGCACAAAGAAGAACCCTGCCCCTGCTGGTGACACCGACTTCCTAATGAACCCTCTTGCCAGATTCTCCTGAATGTACTGGGACATGGCCTCCGTCTCAAGGAGCGAGAGGGGGTATACTCTCCCCCGAGGAGGTTCTGCTCCAGGCAAGAGATCAATAGGACAGTCGTAGGGGCGATGAGGTGGAAGAGTCTCCGCCGCCTTCTTGGAGAAAATGTCTGCATATGCCCAATAACACTGAGGAAGAGAAGTGAGATCTACGGGTATCTCTGTGGTGGTGACCTGAACGCACTCCCTGATACACCTGCCTCTACATGAATCACCCCAACCCAGTATCCTCCCAGAGGGCCACTCAATATGGGGAGAGTGGTAACGGAGCCAAGGTACTCCCAGCAACACCTCGTCTATTCCCTCGGGCAGGACAAGAAAAGAAATACTCTCCTAATGGGACGGGGACATAGATAAAGTGAGAGGGATCGTCTGGTGGGTGATTTGGGAGGGCAGAGTTGATCCATTCACTACTCGCACAGTCACCGGTTTGGAGAGCATCACCAGAGGTATAGTGTGGCGGAGAGCAAATGCAGAGGACATGAAATTCCCCTCAGCTCCGGAATCCACACAGAGCTCAGCGGAGAGCGTGGATGGACCTACTGTAATTGTCCCTTTAAAGGACCATTTGGTGGAAAATTCCGCAGTGTCTAGTGAACCTCCTCCCAAGGTCACTAGACGCGACCGTTTTCCCGACCGCTGTGAACATTTGTTGGCATAGTGTCCTAACTGCTGGCAGATGTTACAGACCACGGGTACTCGAGCGGCCCGGGATTTAGGTCCCGCTCGAGAAACCTCCATGGCCTTATGGGAGTCGGGCGCCTGGCTGGAAGATTCCAGAGGTCTGGCGAAGGTGGGAGCCAGCCGGAACCTCTGCCTACACTGGGACCGCTCCAACCTCCACTCGTGAAAACGGAGGTCGATGCGGGTAGATATGGCGATAAGCTTCTCCAGTGTGGCGGGAATCTCCCTGGTAGCCAAAGCATCTTTAACATGATCAGCCAGTCCTCGCCAGTAGACTGGAATGAGTACTTTATCCGACCAGTCTATCTCTGAGGCCAGAGTCCGAAACTGGACGGAAAACAGACTGACCAAAGACGAACCCTGTGCCAATGCCAGCAGTTGTAGCGCCGTATCGTGGGTGACCTGAGGTCCTAAAAAGACCTTTTTTAGAGCCTCCAGAAAACGAGGAGCACTCCGCACCACACGGTCGTCACGCTCCCACAGCGGGGTGGCCCACTCCAACGCTCTGCCTGACAGAAGCGAAATTATAAAGCCCACTTGTGCCCGATCCGTGGGAAACGTGCAGCCAGAAGCTCGAGTTGTATAGAGCACTGACTCACGAATCCCCGACATTGCTTGCTGTCACCAGCAAACTTGTCTGGAAGCGGGAGTTGGGATATTGTGGGGGCAGATGTGGCAGTGGACACACTGGCTGCAGCCACGCTAGCAGCCTGAACAGCGACTGCGGTAACATCCACAGCTGAGGTTGTGCACTCAAGAGCCGCCAACCTACCCTCCAGCTGCTGGATGTCCCGTTGTAGACGCTGGTCATCCGCCATTTTACCAGCCAGACCCTGGCGCTAATATTATGTTAGGGTCTGCGGAACGCACCAAATATATGAGGTAGAGAGGTGCGTTCGCAGCCCGGGGTCCACCGTGCAGGCGGAACCTGCTGCTAGTAAAATGGCGTTGTGGCAGTAAGTGCGAACTCTGTTAATACCCAGAGCCGCTAACGGAAATGCCACAGCGCTATATGGCGATAGGTGCGAACTCACTTAGCTTCAGTGAGCCGCAAAGTAAAATGCTAGGGTGCTGTCTAGCGTCGAAAGCAAACCCTGTTAGTCACAGGGCCGCTGAGGAAAAGTGCTGAGTCTTGTCAGGCTCTCAGGTACACAGTTAAGAGCTAAGCGTACATAACGCGTGATCATGTGCTAATGTCCTCGCGGGAGTCACCCGCAATCTATGGCATCTGAACGCCAGACCCTGAATACGGCAATCAAAACTCCTCACCGGTTACGCCGGTAATCTAGGGCATCTAGGACACCGACCCTGGCCAGCTACCATACCAAACTCCTCACCAATTAAGTCGGTATTCTAGTGGCTTATTTCAGCCGGGTCCCTAACCACACATACGTATGATCACACTGGCGCATAGCATACAATGGTTGATATTAGCGCATGGCGGCCCAGCCATGCTACCCTTTTATAGCAACAGCTACAGGACCTTCCAGGAACAAGGACCAATGAGAAGCTGTTACAAACACACGTAGCTACATGACCTTCCTGGCGGACCAATAGGAGCCAGCTGCAGCACCTGAACATGTGACCCCTGATCTCCAATGAGAGATCTCACTCTGGGCATGCTCAGATGGGAAAACGCAGGACTTTGTCTCAAAGACGACTGCTCCAGCACTGGCTATAATAGCAGATCCAGGAAAAGCAGCAGCAAGTCACTGCACAGTAGAGGAGTGGGCAAGACGCCTGGACCGACGTCTCTGCTGAGCAGGCTCCACTGTGGCCGGAGATGAATGGGAGACCGCAGCGGGACGGGTTCGAGACTCCCCTTGTGCAGCAGCGGGAACTCGAACCCTAACACAAACTACATGAAATGACATGGTTAACTGTATGTAAACCATGTGTCATTTCAAGTCGGGTCTGTAATTTTCACAAAAGCCGGCAATTGAATTAGCGGCTATTACAGTATGTAGAAGTGTATGATCTATAAATATATATATATATATATATATATGTCACAATGACATGTGTATATATGTAGTATTTTGTGAGCTGTCAGTGTGATTTAACAGTAGCCGGGGATGAATTGCCGGTTTTTCAAGGCGCAGGGCTATGCTTGGAAACCCGATGTGTACGTTGGATACCAGAGCGCTGCTGCAGTGGTGTTGGTAACCAAGGTACATAGTGGGTTTCCAGGCACCCCGCAGTGTACCTTGGTTACCAGCTCCTGCATCAGCGGGCTGGTATCCAAGGTACTCAGCCGGTAACTAAGCGACGTGTGTCGCTTGTTACCGGCGTACTCGCTGTCCTGCCGGCTTTTGTGAAATTACAGAACCACCCGACATGAAATGACACATGGTTTACATACAGTTAACCATGTCATTTCATGTAGTTTGATATATGGTTTTCACTAACAATTACATGAGTGTATGTGTACAAAATTTCAGACATCTAGAGGTTAATTAAAGGTGTAAATTCGTTGAATTTATTTTTCAACAAATTTACACCTTTTATTAACCCCTACATGTCTGAAATTTTGCACACATATACTCATGTAATTGTTAGTCATAACCATATATAAAAGTACATGAAATGACATGGTTAACTGTATGTAAACAATGTGTCATCATGTCGGGTCTGTAATTTCACAAAAGCCGGCAATTGAATTAGCGGCTATTATACTATGTAGAAGTGTATGAACTATAAAAAAAATATATATATTTATTGTCAGCTTTTGGACACCTTTGAAGTGTTTTCTATGTGTTTTCTATGTGTTTCTATGTGTTTTTGTTTGCCTGCCATTGGTTTTAACAGTGTTCGACCTGTTCGATGAACAGTTCGACGAACAGTTACTCGAACATACTGCTGTTCGGCGAATCGAACTTAACTCGAACACTTCAGGGGAAGAGCAGGGGAGCGCATGCATACACAGATCAGGAAGCAGAGAATATGTCGGGGAACACGCCGCAGGGCCGGGGCGTGAGTGTATCAGCGTCAATGCATGCAAGGGGAAGGGGAACCATGCAGGGGCACCGGCAATAGCGTTAAATGGAGAAGGAGAACGTAGAAATTCAAATACGTTTTTTCCTCATGACAAACCACAGAGATGTGGAAGAAGCAGGTGTGCTTTGAAATGCTTTGAATAAAATCTGCATTTGAATGTCTAAGTTCTCTTTCTGCAATTGATACCGTCGGCAGCATGGATTTACCTCCACTTTTCTGCAGATTCTACAAAAGTTTCTGATTTACCATTTTAAATATCAAAGAGGTTTTCAGAAAACTATTGGATAAAATCTGGAGTAGTTATAACAAAATAAAGTAAGAAATACTTACTCTTTCCAGTGGCAAAGTTGAGAGTGGTACTATGGAGGGTAACTAATTGTCTCTGTTTAGCCAATACCACAACGGATACAGTGGCATATAAAAGTTTGGCACCTCTGGTCAAAATTACTGTTATTGTGAACAGATAAAAGGGTAGTCCACTATGAGGACAACCCCTTCTCGATCTAAATGATAAAATAAAAAAAATGATAAAATAAAAAAGCGTATACTCACCTCTCATGCCGGCACTGTTTCTGCGGGGTCTGCACTTGTGTTCCCAGAGCTCTCAAGCAGTTGTGTCACAAGATGGCACGGGGTGGTAGTCATGTGTGTTCTGCCTTCATACACTTTGACACGGCATGCAATCTAGCATACAGCCTAAACCACGATTCTATCTTCCAATTAAGCAGACTGTCCTCTGTAGTCTAACTTGTTTATTGATGAACAGCATAGAACATGCGAAGGCAAAACTATAAAAATACAAATGACATAGATCAGTATTGGGCACACAGCTGACACTTTACAATTAACAGGAAAGTATACAGTATGATGCAAACTTTACTCAGGATTCTAATAACATCTCCTATGCACTGGCTGCTATACAGTTAATAACCTCCTAAACACTGCATTGCTAGAGAAGATATTGATCTTACCAGATATGCTTTACTAGGATAGCAAAATCAAGTTGGAGAGGTTACAGGAGAGCACATGAACACGTGTATTCCCTGAAGTACATGGAAGAAAATGGAGGTTCTTCTTTCCAGCATACCTTGCTTCAATCCCACAATGCAATACTCTATCTGCTTGTTAAAGGCACAAGCTATAAATTCAGCCACCACTAGATGGTGCTATAACAAACCAGCACACAGTACAAAACATATTGCCCTGTACTCAGATGGGCAGAACACTCCCAGCTTGGCATCAACTGATGCCACATACAGGCTCTTTTGGCGAAAGCAGTAAAACTAGTTCCGCAACTGGTCTGAGGAATAGTTTACTCTCCCCAGCCTTCCACACTTTGACCTTGACCTTGCGCACCTTCCCATCTTTGCTTGGAAATCCCTTGGTGATGAGGCCTAGTGGCCACTCATTTCGGTGTGACTGGCTGTCCTTCATGAGCACAATATCACCTGGTTTGATGTTCGGCTTGTCGATTTGCCACTTCTTCCTAGGCTGTAAGGTAGAGAGTAGAGTTGAGCATTCCGATACTGCAAGTATCGGGTATCGGCCGATATTAGCTGTATCGGAATTCCGATACTTAGTTCCGATATTTTCCATATATCGTATACCGGAATCGGAAGTTCCCATAATTCTTTGAGAGGCAATGTGATTTTAGTCAGCCAATGAGGAATCCTAAGAAGTGTGGGCACATCCTGTACTGCTGCGGTCATGTTAACTAAAGGCATGGCTGTGATTGGATGCTGAAATGATGTCAGAATGCACTATAAAAGGCGCCGCCGCCATTTTAGCGTCACTGTGCTGTGAATTCAGTTAGGGACAGAACGCTGCTGTGCTGACTCTGAGGGACAGTTAGAGATTGCGATTTTGTGTACTGTGCTCTAGTCAGGCTAGTTTACCAACCGCTGTGTAAAGCTTCCTTTTGCCTTGCAGTGTTGTTTTAACAGCTCTGTGCATGGTGTGTGTGTGAGAGTGCAGGTGACGCTGCAGTTTGCTCTGCATCCAACGCTGTTTGTAGGCATCTGCACGTGTCACTCACAGACTTTTTTTTTTTCTTTAGTGTAATTCTTGCTGCTCCATTCAATTGAAATTATAGTGTGACGCGCTTCCATCCGTATACAATACATTGGTTGCAAACACTATAGAAGTACAGAAAGGAGCCTTTCACAGATAGTGAACAGTTGTGTGCAGTGTTCACTCTAGTCTGTGAGGTTTTTTTTTTTGAGTGCAGATCACGTTCCAGTTAGTTCTTCAAACACTGCTGCTTGTACTCTGCTGAGCGTGTCTCACTGCCTCATCCTTTACATTTTTCTCAAATTGTTGCTGCTACATTCTATTTAAAAAAAATCAAATCTATTAGTGTGACGTGCTTCCATCCGTATCCAATACATTGGTTGCAAACAGTATAGAAGTCCACAAAGGAGCCTTTCAGAGATAGTGAACAGTTGTGTGCAGTGTTCACTGTAGTCTGTGAGGTTTTTTTTTTTGAGTGCAGATCCCGCTCCATTTAGTTCTTCAACCACTGCTGCTTGTACTCTGCTGAGCGTGTGTCACTGCCTCATCCTTGACATTTTTCTCAAATTGTTTCTGCTACATTCTATTTAAAAAAAATCCAATCTATTAGTGTGATGTGCTTCCATCCGTATCCAATACATTGGTTGCAAACAGTATAGAAGTCCACAAAGGAGCCTTTCAGAGATAGTGAACAGTTGTGTGCAGTGTTCACTGTAGTCTGTGAGGTTTTATTTTTTGGAGTGCAGATCCCGCTCCATTTAGTTCTTCAACCACTGCTGCTTGTACTCTGCTGAGCGTGTCTCACTGCCTCATGCTTTACATTTTTCTCTAATTGTTGCTGCTACATTATATTTCAAATAATTCAAATCTATTAGTGTACATGCTTCCATCATTATCCAATACATTGGTTGCAAACAATATAGAAGTACACAAACGGGCCTTTCACAGCTGCTGAACAGTTGTGTGCATTGTTTACTGTATTCAGTGTTTCAATTTTTGAATTCTGATCCCGCTCAAGTTATTTCTTCAACCACCGCTGCTTGTACTCTGCTGAGCGTGTGTCACTGCCTCATCCTTGACATTTTTCTCTAATTGTTGCTGCTACATTATATTTCAAATAATTCAAATCTATTAGTGTGACGTGCTTCCATCATTATCCAATACATTGGTTGCAAACAATATAGAAGTACACAAACGGGCCTTTCACAGCTGCTGAACAGTTGTGTGCATTGTTTACTGTAGTCAGAGGTTTCAATTTTGAATTCTGATCCCGCTCAAGTTATTTCTTCAACCACCGCTGCTTGTACTCTGCTGAGCGTGTGTCACTGCCTCATCCTTGACAGTTTTCTCTAATTGTTGCTGCTACATTATATTTCAAATAATTCAAATCTATTAGTGTGACGTGCTTCCATCAGTATCCAATACGTTGGTTGCAAACAATATAGAAGTACACAAACGGGCCTTTCACAGCTACTGAACAGTTGTTTGCATTGTTTACTGTAGTCAGAGGTTCTCATTTTTGGAGTGCAGATCCCGCTCCAGTTAGTTATTCAAACACTGCTGCTTGTACTCTGCTGAGCGTGTCTCACTGCCTCATCCTTGACATTTTTCTCTAATTGGTGCTGCTCCATTCTATTTCAAATAACTCAAATCTATTAGTGTGACGCGCTTCCATCCGTATACAATACATTGGTTGCAAACAGCCTTTTTGTTAAGGTACAGTATTATATCGACATTGTACAGGTGTCGCTATTCAGTCTGATAACTAGATATCATTCACCTTTTCTATCAGTTGTCGTTGTTTCAGCACCACTTGCAGGTATATATTTAGCTATTGTGACTATGCACTATTGAGTTTACCAAGGTAATGCATGATTTTTGTTAACGACTCTCATTTTTACATGATGGACCTTTATGATATGGGTTGTTAAATTTGTATTTAAATATGTATTTTTTCAAATGACACAAATATAAGTAATGTTGAAGAGGACTAGTCCTACATCCATTGTTTCCACAATATTACAGGTGTACATCACGTCCCTTAATCAACAATGGATTATTAAATTTACTTGTATGCTTTTATTTAAAAGCCAAGAACACTGAAGGCTAACCTTCGCACTGCAGCTGTTGTCAAAGTTCAACCCACATTATGCACTTCCAACATTGCAGCATTTGAGGCATGATGTGAGTTGGATTTGTCTAAGTTATGGAGTGACAAGGTTCACCATCAGTACCCTATAGCATAAGTAGGCTTTTGTGTTAGCATTTGTGTTCCACATGTGGATATCTGCAGTAATATGTCACAATTATTTTGTTACAGATTTGTGACAAAGACTAATAATTTTATGGTTTTAAAGGTGACGTTTCACTTGTTTACAGTTTAGAAATAAGGGTGTAGCCTCTTATCTATGTGTAGCAGTAGGCACTTTAACATGTCATGTTTTTTTCAACATGTGTAGCTAGCTAGCAGTAATTTTTGCCGGACACACAGCAGGGGAACAGCAGGCGTTACTGAACCCCACAAACACATCAGCGATTTTTTTGATCTGTGCATCCAACACTTGTGAGCAGCAACTGGCAGTGTTGTAGCCCAGGGAGTAGAGTTCAGGTGGTAGAAAGATGAACATAACAGGAGACATGGATAACGTTGCCAACCAGTTATTTAATCTGAAACCGGACAGGCAAATTCATGCGAGATCCATGCCTTGTTCATTTTCAGTAAACTAAACCGGTCTACATTAACGGAGGATAGTCGCATGCTACGGTCTGTTAGTACACCACCTGCAGCACTAAAGAAGCGCTCCGATAATACACTGGCAGCAGGGCAAGCCAGCACCTCCAATGCATACTGGCTAAGCTCTGGCCATGTATCCAGCTTAGAGACCCAAAACTTGAATGGGGAAGAGCCATCTGGGAGTACACTGAGAGGCCAAGACATGTAGTCTGTTACCATCTTACGGAAACTTTGCCTCCTGCTGAGTGGAGCCGTCTCGGATGGTGTAGACATTGGTGGCGCTGCCACAAAACTTCGCCACATTTGGAACATACTGGTCTTGCTGTTGTGAATGTGATAGAAATGAATTCTGAGCAGAAGCTCCCACTGGTGGTTACAAACAGTACTGAACTATCCAATGCAGATTGTGAAGATTGGAGATCAGGTGTTACTGACTGGTCTTATCTAAGGGAGGTTCCCTCCCATCAGGGTTGACGGTGATCAATTGTTCTGGTCTCATCTTTGATTCCTGTACACTTTGTAGCTTGCTGTTTCGTGCCTGCATCTTTTGCTAACAGATAAGACATTTTCTTCTTTTATTTATTTTTTTTTTTTTTTTGCATATTGTCCTGCACTTCTGTAGGGGTCTGCCGGGTCCCCTTGGGGGTTTGTGCTCCTCTCAGTTTAGTTCAGCCACTGTTGTTTGTTCATTTTCCTTTTCCATTTTTTTCTGTGGCTGCTGTTTAGTTTTTGTTACACCAGAGAACTAATTTAGGTGGTAGAGGTCGTGTGATCTCAGGTGTTTTTGTAATTAGTAGAGTTGGTACTTTTCAGTGTTTTTTTGTGATTGCAGAAAGTGCCCTTCCTATCCTTTTCTATTTATGAAGTTTGGGCCCCAACATTTGCTCATACAATTTTCTGTCTATGTCAGTATTTCTTCTTGTCTAACCGCCATTACATGTTTGGGGCTTTCTATGTTCTTTGTGGATCTGCTCCGGGGCAGATAGCTTTCCTCTTTCTATCTTTAGGTGTAGTTAGCTTCTCAGGCTGTGACGAGGCGTCTAGGACCAACGTAGGTACGCTCCACGGCTGCCTTTAGTTGTGGTGGTTAGTCAGGGTACTGCAATCCCATAGATTCCAACATCTCTGGTGTATTGCCTTTTTTGCCTGCTCTCCTCAGCTACCAAATCATAACATCTTGCCCTGTGCAGAGGCGCTGCTTGTGCTCCCTCTTGTTGCAGAGCTGTCTCCACTGCCTCGACGCACAGAGCTGCTTTGTAAAGCAGTAGTAGCAGCAGTGCTCTCGGCTGGAATGGAGAACATTATGGATTGCACCAGTGTGTCTTGGTACTCCCGCATTTTACGCTCCCAGTTCAACGGTGTGATGAGGCTTTGTAAGTTGTCCCGGTAGCGAGGGTCTAGGAGGGTGGACACCCAATAATCAGACATGGTGAGAATGTGGGCGATGCGGCGGTCGTTTCTCAGGCACTGCAGTATGAAATCAACCATGTGCTGCAGACTCCCAACTGGCCAATAAACGCTGTCCCCTGCAAGAGGCGTCATCTCTGCCTGCTCTACATAACCCCACCCCCGCTATACATACTGACTAGAGCGTTGTGTACCTCCCTCTGGAGCGATGTCTTCCTCCTCCATTGACTCCTCATCCTCCTCACAAAGTGAGCCCTGCCCAACCCTTTGTGAGGAACCACGTTGCGCTGACTGTCCAGAAGGTGATGGAATTTGTGACTCCTCATCCTCCACCTCTTCCAAAACCTCATCCCTTAGTGCTTGCATTGTTTTTTTAAAGCAGGCAGATAAGGGGGACAGTCAGGCTGACTAGTGCATCATCTGCACTCGCCATCCACGTTGACTCATCAAACGCACGCAAAACGTGGCAGATGTCCTTCATAGAGTCCTTCGCCAGTCCTTACACTGGCTGCCCATTCATTATAGTATCCAATTCAAAGTACTGGTTCTCAGCCACAAAGCTCTCCACAGTGCAGCACCCCCCTACATCTCCTCCCTCATTTCTATCTATCGGCCTAACCGACTGCTGCGCTCTGCAAACGACCTTCGACTAACCTCTGCACTAATCCGTACCTCCCACTCCCGAATACAAGACTTCTCCCGTGCTGCGCCAATCCTCTGGAATGCTCTACCCCAAGAAATTAGGACTATCCGCAATTAGCATGGTTTCAGGCGCTCCCTCAAAAGACATTTGTTCAGAGCGGCCTATCACATTCACTAATCAAAGTCATTCTATGTGTAAGTCTGTGTGTGTAGCCCATTCACTATCTATATCCATCCATCACTCCCTCAAAATGGCTGGACCATCATTGTAAATACACCATTGTATATAAACACCTGTACTTTGTATCTCCCCCACCTCATTGTAGATTGTAAGCTGTCACGAGCAGGGGCGGCTTATATTGCTTTAATTATTGTATTGTTAACGTTGTTACTTATGACTTGTGTTCTGAAACTGTTAAACTGTAAAGCGCTGCGGAATATGTTGGCGCTATATAAATAAAGATTATTATTATTATTATTATTATAGAGGCCCAGTCAGCAGTGGTGAAGTGTGAACGGCGCAAATTGCGAGTTGATTGCGCCTGATGCAGCTGATACTCCATTACTGTTGGCTGCTGCTCACACAACCGCTCCAACATATGTAACGTCGAATTCCACCTGGTGGGTACGTGACATATGATGCGATGTTCAGGAAGGCGAAATCTGCGTTGCAGAGCTGCAATCAGCAATCTGGCCATGCTGGAACGTCGCAAGTGAGCGCACTCTAGGCGGACCTTGTGCAGCAGTGCATCAAGATCCGGATAGTCCCTCAAAAAACTCTGCACAACCAAGTTGAGCACATGTGACAGACATGGTATGTGAATGAGGTTGCCAAGGCCCAGAGCTGCCACCAGATTTCGGTCATTGTCACACACTACCAAGCCTGGCTGGAGATTTGCTTCCAAAAACCACACGTCGCTCTCCTGCTTGATGGCATTCCAGAGCTCCTGCGCTGTGTGGCTTCGATTCCACATGGAAATTAATTTCAGGATGGCCTGTTGACGTTTGGACACGGCTGTGCTCATATCGCTCGCAACAGGTATGCGTTCACGGGTCCATGTGGAGGTAGACCGTGACGGCTCCTGCAGCGATGATTCTGAGGAACTGGAGTAGGAGGAGGAGTCAATCTGTACAGACTTGATTCCTGCAATCCTTGGAGTTGGCAGAACACGTACAGCGCCACTCGCAAGATCAGTACCCGGCTCCACAAAATTGACCCAATGAGCAGTGAGGGAAAGTTATCGTCCCTGGCCATGGGTGTTAGAACCCTCTTGTTAGGTTTTGTTTCAGTTTGATGGTCACATGAACTTTTTTCCCTATTTTGTCTGGCTCCGCCCTTCTGGCTTGCTTGACTTCATTGTATTATCTACTGTTAAGCTGGCCGGGTGCTTAGGTGCCTTACTCAGTCAGTTTTGCTTGATCTTCGGATCTCAAAGTATTTTGTTTTCTGTTAAATTATCCCTGCTACAATTTCTGTTAGGAGGTGTCCACCTTTTCTCCCAGTCCCTAGATCTTGTAGGGATTCCTCCCTCGCAACTATAGGTCTTCGTTCAGAGTAGCTGAGGACTTTAGCGGGTCTGGTCGCAGGATCAGGTTCCCCGTTACATCGTAGGGATTCAGCTTAGTTATATTGTTTGTAGGGACAGAATTCCCTTCTTTCCTTAGTGCTTGTAGCAGATCATAACAATGGGTACTGGTCCACGCATCGGTCGTCAGGTGGACCTTGCTACTGAGGGCGTTTACTAGCGCATGTTTAATTTTTCCCTCAACTTGCTTTTGCAGACCAGGGACGGCTTGCCTGCTGAAATGAAATCGGCTTGGCACATTGTATTGTGGGACTGACAATGATATTAAGTTACGGAAACTGTCAGTCTCCACCAGCCTGAATGACAGCATTTCAAGGGACAGGAGTTTTGCAATGCCAGCATTCAGAGCCTGTGCTCGTGGATGGTTTGCCGAGTATGGCCGTCTTTTATCCCATGCCTGTGCTACCGATGGCTGTTTTGTGGCCTGGAAGTGTGAGGATGACAGGGAACTTGCTGCTGTGTGTGGAATAACACTTTGTCTCTGGACAACAGTGACCGAGGTTCTTCCATGGCGATCCTGTGAGGAAGCAGAACCAGCTGTGTGTGAGCTCGATGAAGAGGCTTCAACACAACCTGAAGATGTAGGTGCTGCTGTAGGTTGGCCTACATCTCCAGTGTGTCTTTGTAACTCAACTACGTGCTTTGTCCGCACATGTTTCCACATATTAGTGGTATTGAGGTTACTGACACTTTTACCTCTTTTTACTTTTTGATTACACAGTTTGCATTTGACATAGCAAATATCATCTGCAAGTGTGTCAAAAAAGGACCACGCAGTGCAAGTCCTGGGAGCGCACGTTTTGACTTTTGGAAGACAACTGCTCCGAACAGGTGGCAAAATGGAGGCTACAGGCAACCGAGTCTGCAGCCTAACTCTCCCTCCTGTTTGTACCGTTGGGGCAATGTCTTCCTCTATCTTCCTTCTATCACTAACCACTTCTCTAGGCCTCTCACAGCTTTCAACCTCTGAGACACACAAGGATGGTAACACCCTTGACCTGGTCTTTGTCCGCCTCTGTTCAATCTACCACCTAAATAACTCACCGCTACCACTGTCTGACCACAACATTCTCTCCTTCACGCTCACAAATCCTCCACCACCCCAGCGCACTCCTACCTACCACACATTCAGAAATCTACAAGCTATTAACCCTCAGACACTTTCAGATTCCCTACACACATCACTGTCCCCAATCTCCTCTTTTTCCTGTCCTGATCTGGCTGTTCATCACTACAATGACACTCTTAGAAGCACCCTTGACCAAGTAGCGCCACTCACCCTCAGAACTTCCAAACACACAGTAAAACAGCCCTGGATCACATTGCAAACTCAACTTCTTCAGCGATACTCTAAGAGTGCTGAACGCCTTTGGAGAAAAACCCGCACACCACAAGACTTCATCCACTTTAAATTCATGTTAAGAACTTATAATGCTGCCCTTCACCTCGCCAAACAAACCTACTTCACCACCCTGATCTACTCACTAGCCAACAACCCCAAGAAAATGTTTGACACTTTTCAGTCCCTCCTCAGGCCAAAAGCACAAGCCCCTATCACAGACATTTGTGCTGACGACCTGGCCTCCCATTTTATATAAAAAAATATATACTATCCGTCAGGAAATCTGCTCTCAACCACCAAGGGCTGTGACTCCCATCCCACCCTGCTGTTCCCCTGGCTAACTTTCCACATTTGATCCCATCACAGAAGAAGAAGTCTCCAGAGTCCAGACTCCTCTCTTCCTCTCGTCCGACTACATGCACTACCGACCCCATTCCCTCACATCTCCGCCAGTCTCTCTCTCCAGTTGTCACAACTCACCTAAATAAAATCTTTAATCTCTCACTCTCCTCTGGCATTTTCCCATCTGCCTTCAAACACTCCATCATTACTCCACTACAAAATAAACCCGCTCTCGACCCTTCCTGCACAAACAAATACAGACCGGTCTCCAATCTAGACTTCATCTCTAAACTTTTGGAGCGCCTAGTCTTCTCCCGCCTCACCCGTTACCTCTCCAATCACTCCCTCCTAGTGTCATGTATAGTGTACAGTTCCTATAGCGTCTTGTGCTTGGGTGCGAGGAAAAACACATGAGACATAGGTTGATATGAAATGACTTGTATTACTTCATACAAGCATGCAGAAAAATTCACACAGTTTGCAGGAACAGAGGCAGGAGAACACAGCAGGCCAGAGTAACTTCAAGCTCTACAATAACTCTCCAAGCAGGTTCAGGATCTCTTCTCTGTACCGTAATTCCTCTGCAAACATGGATTCACTAGACAGCAGGTTTCCAAAGTCCAAAAGTGTTCCAAAGTTCCTCAGTAGGAAATAGCTCGAGTCCAAAATCCTAGGTTTCCAGGAGTCAGGTCACAGGCTGACTGAAGCTTGATTCAGGAGCATGATTGTTCAGCTGAGGCTGCTTAAGAAGCAAGAGGGAGAGAATCAGGGCGGGAACATGAAAACTGGAAACTCCATATTAACTGAGGGCAAGAGCTGCAGAAAGACAGAAAGCAAAATGGCCGACGGAAAACTGAGTTTCAAGGAACATGTCAAAAGAGACAAAGAACCTTACATTACTCCCCCCTTAAGGACAACCTCCGGTTGACCTCAGACCAGGCTTGTCAGGGTACCTCTGATAAACTGGCGGAGCAGGCGAGGAGCATTTACATTATTGACTGGTTCCCATGAGTTGTCCTCCACTGGGTAGCCCTGCCATTTAATCAAATATTGCAACTGATTTCTGTACAACCTGGAATCTAGAATCCTTTCCACCATAAATTCTTCCTGACCATCGACCAGCACTGGGTCAGGGCAAGGAGAAGAGCGTCCAGGAAACGTATTGGGTGTTGCAGCCTTTAGTAGGGATACATGAAAGACAGGGTGGATTCTCATAGTTCTGGGTAGTTGAAGACGACAAGCAACAGCACTTATAATCTTACTGATCTTATAAGGTCCAATGTACTTATGTCCCAATTTAGACGATGGAATCTTTATTTTAAGATTTCTGGTTGACAGCCAGACCAAATCTCCTACCTTGAAAGCTGGTGCAGGTTTACGAAATTTATCTGCTGCTTTCTTGTACCTTTCCTGAGCCAATTCTAGATTTTCCTTTAGAAGATCCATATTCTTTTGTAAAGAAGTGATTCTTTCAGCCACTGCCGGCAAGGGCGTATCTATGGGAAATCGAGGAAGAATGTTAGGATGATAACCTAGATTGGAGTAAAAAGGAGACTGCTTAGTGGAGGTGCTCTGAGAGTTATTATAAGAGAACTCAGCCAGTGGAAGTAGATCCACCCAATCATCCTGTAGGTGGCAGATAAAACAGCGGAGATACTGCTCCAGGGTCTGATTGGTTCATTCTGTCTGTCCATTAGTCTGGGGATGAAAAGCAGAAGAAAGGTTTACTTTAATGTCCAATGCGGCACAGAAATTTTGCCAAAACCTTGAAGTGAATTGCACCCCTTGATCCGAAATGACCTCATCCGGTACTCCATGTAAGCGAAACACATTCTTAATCATCAAGTCTGATGTCTGTTTTGCAGTGGGTAAGCCGACACAAGGGATAAAATGAGCTGCCTTTGTTAGACGATCAACCACCACTAGAATGGTGTTCTTCCCTTGAGAGGTTGGTAACTCCACAATGAAGTCCATAGAAATGGATCCCCACGGGCGGGACGGGGTGGGAAGAGGTTGTAACAGACCAGTTGGTGAGGAGCGAGGTGTTTTGCATCTTGCACAGACTTCACATGAAGTGACATAGTTTAAAACATCTTTCCTGTAAGTGGGCCACCAAAAGAAACGAGAAAGAAATTCTTGTGTCTTTAGAATTCCCATATGCCCGGCTATCTTGGAATCGTGGATGAGTTGCAATACTCTCAATCTGACTGTTTCAGGTATATACAGACGTTGTCCCTGAATCCACACACCATTCTTAAAGACAAGACTTACGTCCCTTGGGGGTTGAGCTAACAAAGAATCCGCATGGTATGCTTCCTTGATGTCCTTAAGTAGGTCTTGATTATGAATCACTCCCAGGAATCTAGAGTCAGGAAGAATAGTCTTAGGAGGAGTAAGTGGACGTGTCTCTGCTGAATGAATCCTAGAGAGTGCATCAGCCTTTCCATTGCGCGATCCTGGTCTATAAGAAATTACAAAATTAAATTGGTTTAGGAAAAGATTCCAGCGAGCCTGGCGAGGAGTCAGGCACTTAGCCGACCTGATAAATTCAAGGTTACGATGGTCTGTCAGGACGACTATTTGCTGTGCAGCACCCTGAAGAAGGTGTCTCCATTCCTTGAAGGCGGCAATAATGGCCAGCAATTCTCTATTGCCCACATCGTAGTTTCTCTCAGCCGAAGACAACTGCTGGGAAAAGAAGGCACAGGGATGCAAGACATTCTTCTCACCTGTTCTCTGAGAGAGTATAGCTCCAACGGCACAGTCTGAAGCATCCACCTCTATTATGAAGGCAAGCTCGGGGTTGGGATGTACTAAGATAGGTGCAGTGGTAAATTTGTCCTTTAAACAGGAAAATGCTTCCTGAGCTTGCGGGGTCCAGGAGAACCTAGACTGTTTCCGGGTAAGTTGGGTGATAGGTGACACTACCTCAGAGAAATTCCAATGAAACGTCTATAGAAGTTGGCAAACCCGATGAAGCGCTGCACCTCCTTCATATTTCTAGGAATTGGCCAATCCTTGATGGCTTGGGTCTTGCTTCCATCCATACTAATCCCTTGCGTAGATAGTACATACCCCAGAAATTGAATTTCGGTCCTATGGAATTCACACTTTTCAAGTTTGATGTAGAGATGGTTTTGTCTTAGGCGTTCTAAGACCATTCTCACATGTCCATGATGTTCCTCTGTGGAGTTAGAAAAAATTAGAATATCATCCAGATAAATCACCACAAATGTATCTAGGAGATCCCTGAAGATGTCATTCACCAAGTGTTGGAAAGTGGCTGGGGCGGTACTCAGACCAAAAGGCATAACTAGATATTCGAAGTGTCCATAGCGTGACCTGAATGCAGTCTTCCATTCCCCAGGTCTAATACGGACCAAGTTATAGGCCCCACGGAGATCCAGTTTAGAGAAAATTTTGGCGTGCCGCACTCTCTCCAACAACTCAGGGATTAAAGGCAATGGATAACGGTTTCTAATAGTAACCTTATTGAGTTCCCTATAGTCTATGCAGGTCTCAGAGATCCATCTTTCTTCTTCGCAAAGAAGATGGGTGCACCTGCGGGAGATGAAGAGGGGCGTATGAAGCCTTTGGCTAGATTTTCATCTATGTAGTCCTTCAAAGCTTTTAGCTCGGGCCCCGCTAGGGGGTAGATCTTACCAAAAGGTATCTCGGCTCCAGGCAATAATTCGATTGGACAATCATATGGACGGTGAGGAGGAAGCTGATCATCGTTCTTCTTGTCACATAAATCCACATAGTCCTGGTATACAGCTGGTAGTTCAGGGACTGACATGGTTCCTTTAGGAACAGAGCAAGCTGAAACTCCTTGACTCATCTGTTTCTCCGGAAAGTGTAATTCCTTGGTCTCCCAGTTAATCGTAGGATTCTGCGCCTGCAGCCATGGTAGCCCTAGAATGATGGGAAAGTGGGGAGAAGAGATAAGCATAAAAGACATTTTCTCCTGATGATCTTTACCCATAAGGACCCTCAAAGGCTCTGTTTCCTGATCCACTGGTCCAGAGGTCAGCAGGGAGCCATCCACAGTCTCCATCTGTACTGGAGTAGCCTTCTTCACTGAACGTATCCCCTGTTTCAGAGCAAAGGAGATATCCATAAAATTTCCACTTGCTCCTGAGTCGATCATAGCAGAGCTAGACACCCAGACTGAGTCCACCCAGAGTTTGATGGAAAGGAAGCAATGAGAATTATTTCTTTTACAACTCAGCTGGGACACCGCTGAGGAAACTTGAAAAATTGCAGCGTTTATACCGTCATTGTCCCCAGAACTAACAGAGTTTAAGTCCGAAAAATCAAGATCTCTTGCAGCAGATCTCTCTGGAGTCTGAGGACTCGGACATGACAGAGCTCCTCTCGCAACACTCACAGTGAATGACTGCTGCAGTAGTCTTACGAGAACGGCTGGGGCAGTTCATAATGAAGTGCCCTGACTTACCACAGTAAAAACATAGATTTTCCTTTATACGATGTTCTTTGCGTGCATCACTAACCCGTCTTTGTAAAGAGTCCACCTGCATGGGTTAAGGTTCTGGTTCCCTTGTGATCCTACTCAAAGGTTCCTTAGCTGAGGAGGGAGGTAGGAAAAGGTTAGTGCGATTATTTTCGAACCATCTCTCTTGTCTGCGTTCAGTCAGACGAGCATCAATACGGATACAATAGTTAATAAAGTCACCTAACGCAGTGGGAGGGTCGGCACTAGCAAGTTCATCCTTAATCAGTGGAGACAACCCTTTCCGAAAAATAGATTTTTTTGGCGGAAGTGTCCCAAGTGGTATCAAGAGCCCATCTCCTGAAATCCAAGGCATATTCGGCTACTGAACGCTTACCTTGGCGCAAAGTTAACATGGCTGCTTCAGCTGTTGCACCTCGATTGGGGTCATCAAACACCTGCCCCATGGCTGAAATAAAAGAATCAAGGTGATTCAAACAATCATCCTCAGTCTCAATCAGAGGGTTTGCCCACATCAAAGCCTTATTGGTAAGCAACATGATTATAGTAAGCACTTTGGATCGTTCAGTGGGAAATTGTGAAGCATGTGCAGAGAAAAATAGATTGCATTGGTTAATAAATCCCCTGAATTTCTCACGTTCACCGCCAAAACGAAAAGGAGGTAACTTGGGGATCCCAGAACTCGGGGTTATGGCAGAAGCCTGGACTCGTTCCTCTAGAGCCTCAATCCTGGCTCGTAATTCCTGAGTAGTTTGTCCAAACACTTGCAAATTATGATTAGTGAGGTCCTGTAGGCTTGCAAAACGGGTCTTTATAGTCTGTATATCTGCAAGGATTGTATCAGTCACTCCGCAAAGCTCCTTTATGCGGGCCTCCATCTTCCAGATCTTTTAAGGCAGAAGTGCTGGAAGGAGAAGAGGAAAGGAAAAAAAAAAAATAGTGTTTACCTGTGGTAACACTCCAGAGTAACATTTAAGGGAATGCGCTCACCTGGAATGGTTGTGAGAAGTCACAACCACTGTCATCACAGAAGGTATAACCGGACATCTGATATCCACAGTCACAGCAGACACGGCTTTCCCAGACCCAGCAGACACTAAACATTGGCTCCCTAATCTTGTCATGTATAGTGTACAGTTCCTATAGCGTCTTGTGCTTGGGTGCGAGGAAAACACATGAGACATAGGTTGATATGAAATGACTTGTATTACTTCATACAAGCATGCAGAAAAGTTCACACAGTTTGCAGGAACAGAGGCAGGAGAACACAGTAGGCCAGAGTAACTTCAAGCTCTACAATAACTCTCCAAGCAGGTTCAGGATCTCTTCTCTGTACCGTAATTCCTCTGCAAACATGGATTCACTAGACAGCAGGTTTCCAAAGTCCAAAAGTGTTCCAAAGTTCCTCAGTAGGAAATAGCTCGAGTCCAAAATCCTAGGTTTCCAGGAGTCAGGTCACAGGCTGACTGAAGCTTGATTCAGGAGCACTGATTGTTCAGCTGAGGCTGCTTAAGAAGCAAGAGGGAGAGAATCAGGGCGGGAACATGAAAACTGGAAACTCCATATTAACTGAGGGCAAGAGCTGCAGAAAGACAGAAAGCAAAATGGCCGACGGAAAACTGAGTTTCAAGGAACATGTCAAAAGAGACAAAGAACCTTACACCTAGACCCTTCACAGTCCAGCTTACGCCCCCTACATTCGCCAAAAACTGCCGTCATCTAAGTGAGCAATGACCTTCTTACAGCAAAACGTAACGGTGACCACTCTTTGCTCATTCTTCTCGACCTTTCTGCAGCTTTCGACACGGTTGACCACCGTCTCCTACTGTCTAGGCTCCACTCACTAGGTATTAAGGACACTGTTCTCTCCTGGTTCTCCTCCTATCTTTCTGACCGCTCCTTCAGTGTTTTGTTCTCTGGCTCCACGTCATCTTCTCTTCCTCTCACTGTCGGTGTACCCCAGGGCTCAGTCCTTGGCCCCCTTCTCTTCTCTCTCTACACAGCCCCAATTGGACAGACCATCAGCAGATTTGGCTTTCAGTACCATCTTTATGCTGATGACACACAACTATACACGTCATCCCCCGACCTCACCCCCGCTGTACTACAGAACGCCACCGACTGTCTGTCCGCAGTCTCCAACATCATGTCCGCTCTCTATCTGAAACTCAACCTCTCAAAAACTGAACTTCCTCTGCTCCCGCCGTCTACTAAACTCCCTAAATTTGACATATCCCTCTTCGTGGGCGGCACCATAATAACACCCCGGCAGCAGGCTCGCTGTCTGGGTGTTATGTTTGACACCAATCTCTCCTTCACCTCCCATATACAATCTCTTGCCCGCTCTTGCCGCCTACACCTAAAGAACATCTCTAGAATCCGCCTTTTCGCACCATGGAAACAACAAAAACCCTCACTGTAGCATTGATCCACTCACGCCTGGACTACTGCAACGCTCTATTACTTGGCCTCCCCATTACTCGACTATCCCCTCTCCAGTCCATCCTTAATGCAGCAGCCAGGGTAATCCATCTGGCTAATCGGTACTCGGACGCGTCCGCTCTTCGCCAGTCCTTACACTGGCTGCCCATTCATTATAGTATCCAATTCAAAGTACTGGTTCTCAGCCACAAAGCTATCCACAGTGCAGCACCCCCCTACATCTCCTCCCTCATTTCTATCTATCGGCCTAACCGACTGCTGCGCTCTGCAAACGACTTTTGACTAACCTCTGCACTAATCCGTAACTCCCACTCCCGACTCCAAGACTTCTCCCGCGCTGCGCCAATCCTCTGGAATGCTCTACCCCAAGAAATTAGGACTATCCACAATTTGCATGGTTTCAGGCGCTCCCTCAAAACACATTTGTTCAGAGCGGCCTATCACATTCACTAATCAAAGTCATTCTATGTATTCTGTGTAAGTGTGTGTGTGTGTGTCTAGCCCATTCACTATCTCCATCCATCCCTCACTCCCTTAAGATGGCTGGACCATCATTGTAAATGCACCATTATATATAAACACCTATACTTTGTATCTCCCCCACCTCATTGTACATTGTAAGCTCTCACGAGCAGGGGCGACTTATTTTGCTTTAATTATTGTATTGTTAACGTTGTTACTTATGACTTGTGTTCTGAAACTGCTAAACTGTAAAGCGTTGCGGAATATGATGGCGCTATATAAATACATATTATTATTATTATTATTCCTCTGAGCTGCTCCCACCACCTTCCTGTTCCTCACGCCATGTTGGGTCTTGGACCTCATCATCTCCACTACCCTCTTCCAACACCTGCTGCTGTTGGGTGGTCTGGCCAGCACCATGCTCAACAGAAACTGGCACCTGAGTCTCATCATCATCATGACACTGGATAGGCCCATTCCTTATGACCAACTTACCCCCCCTTTCCCTCCCCTCCCGTTTTCCCTTAACTCCCATTAGCAAAAAACACGCGACAACCATATTTTGGGTAAAAACGGCCACAGCAGCCTATTTATTTAAATTGATTGTTAACCAAGCACTTGGTGAGGTCCTCGAAGTTATAGAAGGTCTGGTGGTCTTTTTTACCGGGCCTTGCCCCCCTTTACCCACCCAGCCGTGCTCCTAGCCGCGGTTATCTCCGACTCAGGTGCACCATGAACCGGGGTAAGGGGTGGCCTTCTAGCCCCCATGCGATCCCGGCGTTCCATCGCCGGGAATCGCCCAATCTAATACAGCTGTGAACCCGACGTTCCATCGCCTGGTATCACCCATCAAGTTACTGTGAATCCGACGTTCCATCGCCGGGTATCACCCAAATGTCCAGTTACTGTGACCCCGGCGTTCCATCGCCGGGTATCACCCCCAAAACTCACCAGACCGCCACCACCTCAACATCCAAATGAAGGGATCCACGTATCTAACGAGTCCCCAATCCTCCTTCTTTTACCAACTTCGAGGACCCACCAACGCCTCAACAACATTAATACCCATTGTAGCAGAGACCTTTTCTCACTAGGAGCCATCCGACAGTGCTGGGGAGAGGAAAAACCCCCATTTTTTTTTTCTTTTGTATTTTTTGTATTTGTGGTGGAAACCTCCAGGGAACCGCGCCTGTCGGATTGCCCTTCCCCTGGGCTTACGAGGTCAATGCAATTAAATTCTCTTTCGTAGTAATGTGTATATATATGTATATATATATATATTTTTTTTTTTTTGCATAATAAAAGGCAAACATAATTGACAACATTTCACATGACAGTGTCTCGGTAATCGCCGCTGTGACCCGAAGTTCTCTCCTTCTCCAGGGTGGGTGGGTGGGTCTTGCTGTTCGTCCTGGTGGTCCTGAAGAAAGAGGCTTCCTTGCTTTGGTCAATATCTTTTGTCCCCTTTGACCCCACCTCTACCTATGTCCCGTCCTCTTTTCCCTGTCCAATAGTCCGCTACCTCTACAGGTTCACCTTACACTCCCTCCCCCTCTCCATATCCCTGCAGTCACTGCCTCCCAGCGTCATGTCAGCCTCCCCTGACTCTGTGCTCCCACGTCCAGCTGCTACTGATGTGTTCTGCGGTGTGCTGACCATCGGCACTGTCTCACCCGCCTCTTCAGATTCAGAGAGACACAGCTGTTGTGCATCACTGCATACTTCCTCTTCTTCACATTCCAGAATGCTGCTTGGCTGGGCCCCTGTTTGCAAGCCAACAGATTCTGAGAACAGAAGCTGACACTCAGCTGGCTCCTGTACAGAACTCTCTGACTGCCTGGGCAATTTGGCAGGCGGTGAAGAGACAGATGGTTGCTCAACAGTGCTGTGGTCCTGAGAGGAGGTGGAAGCAATTGAAGTCGATGCATTGGCTGTCATCCAACCAACAACGGCTTCAATTTGTTCTTCCTGCAGCAGGGGGTACGCCGACCTCCTACAAAAGTGCGCATAAAGGAACGCTCACGGGGAAAACTGGTGGATGCTGTGTCACTGAGGGCGGCAGCAGCCACAGAATCCACACGTCCTCTCCCTGCTGAAACTCCACGGCCACGACCACGTGCCTTACTCCCTGCCTTCTTCATCTTGGTAGATTGATAAAGAAAGTCTGAAAAGTTATAAGGCCTAAGTGTGGTTATTCCGCAGAGACTGCAGTGAACACTGCACACAACTGTTCACTAGGTGTGAAAGGCCCCTTTGTGTACTTCTACAGTGTTTGCAACCAATGTATTGCCTGGAAGTGCTGTTAGCACAGTCAACACTTGCTCCTGTGTTACTGGGGTTCAGTAATGTCAGCTGTTCCCCTGCTGTGTCTACGGCAAAAAGTCCTGCTGCCTCCACCCTGTTCTCTTCTCATCCGTGGGCTCCAACATCGCCAGTTGTTGCTCGGAAGTACTTGGCACGGGTACTGACTCCTGCCCAGCCTGGTTACAGCACGACAGCTGTTTCCTGGCAGTGTCAACGTCAATTAGCCTCCAATAAGTTGTCCTGTCGTGTTGCATTCTGGTTAGCCGACTATATGGTGCCTGCAGTTTAGGTCATTCCTATGTGTGCTGTGGGATATGTAAATAAAGGCTGTTTCCGTTGTGACAATAGGACAAGCACCCACTGTAGGACTGTGTGATTCGGTAACTGCGGACGGCTTGCGGACTGTCAACTTACATTTTCATGGGTGCCTTCTGCTACCCGTCCGGGTTCCAGTACCGTCAACTGGTTCTCCGCAGTGCCTTTGGCCTAGGTGCCTCCATCTCGGTATCCGAGTTCCAGCAACGTCTGCTGGTCCTTGGTAGTGCTTTGGACCACAGGTACCTCCTGCTTAGTAACCGTGTCCCAGTAACGTCAGCTGGTCCTCGGTTGTGCCATTGGCTCTTTTCCTTCTGCTGCCCCTCCGGGTTCCAGCACAGTCAGCTGGTCCTCGTTACTTCCATTGTCTCTTGTACAATCTGATACCCGTCCGGGTTCCAGTAACGTCAGCTAGGGTTCTCGGAAGTTAGTCAGCCTTCTTGTACCTTCAGCTACATTTACAAATTGAATATTTTTTAAATGTTTTGTTGGGTAATCATTATGGATCTCCAACAATGAAGACGACGACCCTGATGACCACCCCGAAGAAGATGACGACCACAAGGACGACGAGCATGAAGCCAACCAGCCTGAACACCATCACAAAGAAGAAATAAAAGATTACCCAGAAGATCACCAACAGGACAAAGAAGGTTAAGACAAACTACAAGATACAGAACAAGAGACAGAAGAACAATAAGCAGAAGATGAAAAAGCATAAGAACATGAAGTATAAGACCAAAATGAAGAGCAAAACATATGCTCTAAATTATAAGCAGAAGAAGACTAAGCAGTGTATGGGGGTGAGTCCGTTCCTCCTCGTGGTGCCCCTGGAAAATGCCTGCTGCTGCAGGCTAAACTGAACACGGACAAATACTGTTGTAATTTAAATCTTTTGTGACAGCAAGAACGCAAGGATCAAAAATTCATACTTTTACAGATTACAAGTACAGGAATCTCTGTCACAAATAAGAATATGATGAAGATGAAGTAGAATATGAAGAAGAATAATAGTTTAATAAGAACAATATGAGTAATGTTAACAAAAAGATGAATAGCAATAAGTTTAAGAAGAAGATAAAGAAGGTGAAGATGAAGAATAATTTGATGAAAAAGATGATGCTGCTGAAGATTATGAAGGAGAAAGTGTGGCAAAAGTTAAAAAGGTGAAGAGCATGGAAGTTGTGAAACATACATATTTGCCAAAATAGAAAAAAGGTTAACAACATTGTCAATTTGTTAGTCAATGCGAACATCTTTACAAAAAAAAAAATTAATGCTATTCCATTTGATTGGGTTAAATATCTATGCCTTTAATGTCTCCTCAACCTCCCCCAATACATTCTACATTACTCTTTGTTGTTTTCCTTCATTACAATTACCCAACAAGGCAAGAATGGGCTTTTTTTAATTCCGATATTTTTTTCCCATAGACTTACATTGGATTTCCGGTATCGGTATCGGGTATCGCCGATATTTCTTGTGTATCGGCGATACCATTCCGATCCGATACTTTTGGATATCGGAAAGTATCGCTCAACTCTAGTAGAGAGATATTGTTTTCTCCATCTGTCCCAGAAAGTATTGGAGAGACTTTGAACTTGTCTCCATTGACATCTGTAGAGGTCCTTGTTGCTGAATTGTCCCAGTGGAGCGCTGGGAGTGTTGGTTTTCTGAGTGAGTAGCATGGCGGGAGTGAGAATGGTTGGATCTTCAGCGTCACTGGAGAGTGCAGTCAATGGTCTGGCATTTATGATAGCCGAAACTTCTGCCAAGAATATAGTCAAACCTTCATGTGTGAGTCTTGTGTTACCTTCTTGCAAGAAGATAAGTCTAAGATTCTACGTGCTATTCCTATCATCCTCTCCCAAGCACCTCCCATGTGAGAAGAGTGTGGTAAATTGAAGGTCCAAGTGCATCCCTGCTCACTCAAGTATCTTTCCACACTGATAATGTCTAGATTTCTAGAATGAAACGTCGAGTGCATTTATGAATCTTCAAGTGTCCATGGATTCAATTACTTTGATATGGACTGCTCTGATGGACATACAGGTGAACATATTTAATATAAACCTTGGCACACACAAGTGGTCTTATGAAAAAGTTAAGACTATAATCAAAAGAGTACATACTGTTAGGGTCTGCGGAACGCACCAAATATAAGAGGTAGAGAGGTGCGTTCGCAGCCCGGGGTCCACCGTGCAGGCGGAACCTGCTGCTAGTAAAATGGCGCAAGACGCAAACTCTGTTATCCCCAGAGTCGCCAAAATAAACACCGCAATGCGCTGTGGCAATATGTGCGAACTCTGTTATTTCACAGAGCCGCTAGAAGGAGTGCCGTAGCGCTATATGGCGATGTGTGCGAACTCACTAAACACAACTGAGTTGCAAAATAAACACGCTAGGGCGCTGTCTAGTGTTGAAAGCGAACCCTGTTACTTCACAGGGCCGCTGAGAAAAAGTTCTGTGTCCTGTCAGGCACCCAGGTACACAGTTAAGTGCTAAGCGAACATAGAATGTGATCATGCGCTAATGTCCTAGCGGGAGTCACCCGCAATCTATGGCGTCTGAACGCCAGACCCTGAATACGGCAATCAAACTCCTCACCGGTTATGCCGGTAATCTAGGGCATCTAGGACACCGACCCTGACCAGCTAGCATACCAAACTCCTCACCAATTAAGTCGGTATTCTAGGGGCTTATTTCAGCCGGGTCCCTAACCACACACACGCATGACCACACTGGCGCATAGCATACAATGGTTGATATTAGCGCATGGCGGCCCAGCCATGCTACCCTTTTATAGTAACAGCTACAGGACCTACCAGAAACAAGGACCAATGAAACCTGTTCCAGAACAACAGCAGTCACAGGACCTTCCTGGCAGACCAATAGGAGCTGCTGCAGTACCTGAGCATGTGACCCCTGATCTCCAATGAGAGATCTCACTCTGGGCATGCTCAGAAGGGGAAAACAAGGACTTTGTCCCAAAGACGTCCGCTCGCCGCTAACCAGTATTGGCCACAATAGCAGAGCCTGGAGGAACAGCAGTAATCCTCTGCACACTGTTAGACTGGGCGAGACGCTGGGACTGATGTCTAAGCTGAGCAGGCTCCACTGCGGATCGGAGATGAATGGGGGACCGCAGCAGGACTGGTTCGAGACTCCCCTTGTGCAGGAACTTGAACCCTAACACATACAGCAAACGTTTCGGTTGTACATGACCTTCCTAAATGAAATATACAGTATAAAAATTTCAGACCATGTGTCAGTACTGTGAGCAGAGATATGGCGGCATAGACGCGGTATCCTGACAAGCGGTGGAAAATCCGCGTCTATGCCGCAATATCTCTGCTCACAGTACTGACACATGTCTGAAATTTTTTCCTACCCTGCTTAGCGGTTCATTCTTTTTTCCTCCAGGCTCTCAGTACCTGTTTACTGTACATTGAGGAAGGTCATGTACGACCGAAACGTTTGCTATATGTACTGTTTTGAGTAAAGTCTTCACTTTTTCATAAGACCAGTTGTGTGTGCCAAGGTTTATATTATATACGTTACGGATTGGGGTCTTACCTGTGCACCACATCCTTCTTTTTCGAGTTGTGCCAACGACTCTGTTAATACAGGTGAACATAACTGCCCAGCGTTTTGTGTTGGCTTGGGCTTTTCTAGTGTGCCGTGCAACCAAAGTCCACAGCCCGAATACATCCAGTCCGATGTTGGTAAAGGGAGGATCCGTGCTAAGTCTGGTGGGAGATTAGCCATTTTTGGGCTTTGAGTCACGCCACGGAGTTTGCGACAAGTCACACAGTTGAAGATGAGTTTACTCACACATCTCTTAGCTCCAACTATCCATAGACTAGCAGCTCGTTGATTCCCTTCGGTAAACAATTGGCCTTGATGTTTCACCAAAACATGATGGTGCTGTACGAGCAGAGTAGAGACATGATGATGACCAGGAATTATTACAGGGTGTTTTTCCACAAATCCCACCTTAGCTTCCTGAAGACGACCTCCAATCCTTAATAGCTTGTTTTAGTCAATGATTGGATCAAGCTTTTTCAAGACACTATCTCTAGAAATGGGTTGTCCCTTGTTGAGGTTGTCTATTTCTCTGGGGTAGGCTTCTCTTTGCACAACTCAAAGTAATGTAACCTTGGCTCTTTCCAAGTTGAGGGCGGTAAAACATGCTTGCAGTGATGCCAACCTTTACAAGATATCTGGCTTGCAGGTAAGCTGACTTGTAGGACTGGGCCACATAAAATAGACAAGCAACGGCTCGAACAAGTGACTTCCAGGTTGAGAACCTGCTGAACCGATGAGATTCCAGGTAATGGCTTGAAATCCCTGCATGCAGAACGGACACTCGAGGACGGAGCTCCTCGTCAGCATCTGGATCCACCAATTCGAACGTTTCAGGCCGGTCGATGTGGGGCATCGAACGGTACAAGGAAGCAGGGCCTGTGAACCAGGTAGTGTCCTTAAGATAACTTGAAGCAACGGAGCTCGTTGCATGGTCCGCAGGATTGAGGTGAGTAGGTGCCATTGACTAGGACAGGTAGATCTTCTTATCCTCAGTATCCGGTTGCTGATGTAGACATAAAAGCATTGTGTTTCATTGCAGATGTATCCCAGTACCATCTTGCTATCAGTGTAGAACTCTGCTTCTTCGGTCTCCAGATTCATCACACCTGAGATAAGCTCGGCCAACTCAACTGCGAGGACAGCAGCGCAGAGTTCCAGTCTGGGTACCGTGTGTTCGCGGAGTGGTGCCAGTTTAGTCGGTTCATCACAAACCCGATGTGGCTCTGTTCATTGACATCTATGGTTTTGAGGTATGCTACTGTTGCAATTGCTTTGACTGATGCGTTGCAGAAGATACAAAGTCTTTGTGTCTTGACTTCTGTGGATGACACAGGAGCATACGGTCATTTCACACGAAGATTTGTCAAGGCCTTGAGAGACCTCTTCCACTCTGCCCACAGGTCTGCCTTTTCTGCTGGCAGTGGATCATCCCAATTAGATATGTCTTGGTGAAGTCTCTTAGCATCATTTTCCCTTGGACAGTAATTGGAGCTACGAATCCCAGGGGGTCGTATAGACTATTCATGAAAGAAAGAACTCCTCTGCGCGTGAAGGGTTTCTCGTCTTTACTGATCTGAAAGGTGAAGGCATCCATCTTAAGATTCAAAAGCAATCCAACACTCCACTGCATGGGAAGAGTGTCGATGCTTAGGTCTAGGTCCTTTAGATCGCTGGAATAGTCTTGAGAGTGAAATGCTTCCATCAACTCTGGACTGTTGGAGGAAATCTTGTGTAACCTTAGGTTAGACTGATCAAGCATTTCTTGAGCCCTTTTTAGTAGACTGATTGCAGCCTCATTTGTTGGTGTGGACTTCAAACAGTCGTCTACATAGAAGTCCTTTTCTACGAAGGATCTGACGTCTGACCCATACTTTTCTTCGCCTTCTTTGGCGGAATTGCGGAGGCCGTAGATAGCTACTGCTGGGGAAGGGCTGTTCCCAAAGATATGTACCCTCATCCGGTACTCTGTGATGTCTTTGTCTGGGTCGTTGTCACGGTACCAGAAGAATATGATGAAGATGAAGTAGAATATGAAGACGAATAATAGTTTAATAACAACAATATGAGTAATGTTAACAAAAAGATGAATAGCAATAAGTTTAAGAAGAAGATAAAGAAGGTGAAGATGAAGAATAATTTGATGAAAAAGATTATGCTGCTGAAGATTATGAAGGAGAAAGTGTGGCAAAAGTTAAAAGGTGAAGAGCATGGAAGTTGTGAAACATACATTTTTGCCAAAATAGAAAAAAGGTTAACAACATTGTCAATTTGTTAGTCAATGCGAACATCTTTACAAAAAAAAATATTAATGCTATTCCATTTGATTGGGTTAAATATCTATGCCTTTAATGTCTCCTCAACCTCCCCCAATACATTCTACATTACTCTTTGTTGTTTTCCTTCATTTACAATTACCCAACAAGGCAAGAATGGGCTTTTTTTAATTCCGATATTTTTTTCCCATAGACTTACATTGGATTTCCGGTATCGGTATCGGGTATCGCCGATATTTCTTGTGTATCGGCGATACCATTCCGATCCGATACTTTTGGATATCGGAAAGTATCGCTCAACTCTAGTAGAGAGATATTGTTTTCTCCATCTGTCCCAGAAAGTATTGGAGAGACTTTGAACTTGTCTCCATTGACATCTGTAGAGGTCCTTGTTGCTGAATTGTCCCAGTGGAGCGCTGGGAGTGTTGGTTTTCTGAGTGAGTAGCATGGCGGGAGTGAGAATGGTTGGATCTTCAGCGTCACTGGAGAGTGCAGTCAATGGTCTGGCATTTATGATAGCCGAAACTTCTGCCAAGAATATAGTCAAACCTTCATGTGTGAGTCTTGTGTTACCTTCTTGCAAGAAGATAGAGTCTAAGATTCTACGTGCTATTCCTATCATCCTCTCCCAAGCACCTCCCATGTGAGAAGAGTGTGGTAAATTGAAGGTCCAAGTGCATCCCTGCTCACTCAAGTATCTTTCCACACTGATAATGTCTAGATTTCTAGAATGAAACGTCGGAGTGCATTTATGAATCTTCAAGTGTCCATGGATTCAATTACTTTGATATGGACTGCTCTGATGGACATACAGGTGAACATATTTAATATAAACCTTGGCACACACTAGTGGACTTATGAAAAAGTGAAGACTATAATCAAACGAGTACATACTGTTAGGGTCTGCGGAACGCACCAAATATATGAGGTAGAGAGGTGCGTTCGCAGCCCGGGGTCCACCGTGCAGGCGGAACCTGCTGCTAGTAAAATGGCGCAAGACGCAAACTCTGTTATCCCGCAGAGTCGCCAAAATAAACACCGCAATGCGCTGTGGCAATATGTGCGAACTCTGTTATTTCACAGAGCCGCTAGAAGGAGTGCCGCAGCGCTATATGGCGATGTGTGCGAGCTCACTAAACACAACTGAGTTGCAAAATAAACACGCTAGGGCGCTGTCTAGTGTTAAAAGCGAACCCTGTTACTTCACAGGGCCGCTGAGAAAAAGTTCTGTGTCCTGTCAGGCACCCAGGTACACAGTTAAGTGCTAAGCGAACATAGAACGTGATCATGCGCTAATGTCCTCGCGGGAGTCACCCGCAATCTATGGCGTCTGAACGCCAGACCCTGAATACGGCAATCAAACTCCTCACCGGTTATGCCGGTAATCTAGGGCATCTAGGACACCGACCCTGACCAGCTAGCATACCAAACTCCTCACCAATTAAGTCGGTATTCTAGGGGCTTATTTCAGCCGGGTCCCTAACCACACACACGCATGACCACACTGGCGCATAGCATACAATGGTTGATATTAGCGCATGGCGGCCCAGCCATGCTACCCTTTTATAGTAACAGCTACAGGACCTACCAGAAACAAGGACCAATGAAACCTGTTCCAGAACAACAGCAGTCACAGGACCTTCCTGGCAGACCAATAGGAGCTGCTGCAGTACCTGAGCATGTGACCCCTGATCTCCAATGAGAGATCTCACTCTGGGCATGCTCAGAAGGGGAAAACAAGGACTTTGTCCCAAAGACGTCCGCTCGCCGCTAACCAGTATTGGCCACAATAGCAGAGCCTGGAGGAACAGCAGTAATCCTCTGCACACTGTTAGACTGGGCGAGACGCTGGGACTGACGTCTAAGCTGAGCAGGCTCCACTGCGGACGGAGATGAATGGGGGACCGCAGCGGGACTGGTTTCGAGACTCCCCTTGTGCAGCAGCAGGAACTTGAACCCTAACACATACAGCAAATGTTTCGGTCGTACATGACCTTCCTCAATATACAGTATAAAAATTTCAGACCATGTGTCAGTACTGTGAGCAGAGATATGGCGGCATAAGCGGTATCCTGACAAGCGGTGGAAAACCGTGTCTATGCCGCAATATCTCTGCTCACAGTACTGACACATGGTCTGAAATTTTTTCCTACCCTGCTTAGCGGTTCATTCTATTTTCCTCCAGGCTCTCAGTACCTGTTTACTGTACATTGAGGAAGGTCATGTACGACCGAAACGTTTGCTATATGTACTGTTTTGAGTAAAGTCTTCACTTTTTCATAAGACCACTTGTGTGTGCCAAGTTTATATTATATACGTTACAGATTGGGGTCTTACCTGTGCACCACATCCTTCTTTTTCGAGTTATGCCAACGACTGTTAATACAGGTGAACATAACTGCCCAGCGTTTTGCGTTGGCTTGGGCTTTTCTAGTGTGCCGTGCAACCAAAGTCCACAGCCCGAATACATCCAGTCCGATGTTGGTAAAGGGAGGATCTGTGCTAAGTCTGGTGGGAGATTAGCCATTTTTGGGCTTTGAGTCACGCCACGGAGTTTGCGACAAGTCACACAGTTGAAGATGAGTTTACTCACACATCTCTTAGCTCCAACTATCCATAGACCAGCAGTTCGTTGATTCCCTTCGGTAAACAATTGGCCTTGATGTTTCACCAAAACATGATGGTGCTGTACGAGCAGAGTAGAGACATGATGATGACCAGGAATTATTACAGGGTGTTTTTCCACAAATCCCACCTTAGCTTCCTGAAGACGACCTCCAATCCTTAACAGCTCGTTTTAGTCAATGATTGGATCAAGCTTTTTCAAGACACTATCTCTAGAAATGGGTTGTCCCTTGTTGAGGTTGTCTATTTCTCTGGGGTATGCTTCTCTTTGCACAACTCAAAGTAATGTAACCTTGGCTCTTTCCAAGTTGAGGGCGGTAAAACATGCTTGCAGTGA